>FNXX01000266.1:0-18952 GCA_900108845.1 Iljinskaea planisiliqua
TCGGTCTATTGGATTTGGTTGATTAACGGTGTCTCACAATGAGTGAGTAACAAGGTATATTTGCTTTCATTCCTCATTTAGGAGTCACACAATGCATATTTTTAGTGGTATTTATTGTTATTACTATTCTTACTCTTAAAATTCTGTTTCAAGCATTTGGGACATGAAGTTCCTTTTACGATCTTCTTGGGACTCAATTCACTTACAGATTCCTCTTTTCGGTCTATTGAATTTTTTTGATTAGTGATGTCTCACATGAATGAGAAACAATTATATATGCTTCTCATTCTTTATTTAGGAGTCCACAATGCATATTTATAGTGGTATTCATTGTTACGACCATTTTTACTCTTAAAATTGTGTTTTAAGCATTTGGGGACATGATGTTCATTTTCTGATCTTCATGGGACTCATTTCAGTTCCAGATTCCTCTTTTTGGTCTATTGGATTTGGTTGATTAATTGTGTCTCACAATGAGTGAGGAACAAGGTATATATATGTTTCTCATTCCTCATTTAGGAGTCCCACAATGCATATTTCTAGAGGTACTCAATGTTATGACCATTATAACTCTTTAAAGTTATGTTTCAAGCATTCTGGAATATGATGTTCATTTTCTGATCTTCATGGGACTCATTTCAGTTCCAGATTCCTCTTGTTGGTATATTGAATTTAGTTGATTAACTGTGTCTCAAAATGAGTGAGTAACAAGGCATATATGCTTTTCATTCCTCATTCAGGAGTCACACAATGCATATTTTTAGTTGTATTCATTGTTATTACTATTCTTATTCTTTAAAATTTTGTTTTAAGCATTTGGGGACATGAAGTTCCTTTTACGATCTTCATGGGACTCATTTCAGTTGCAGATACGTCTTTTTGGTCTATTGGATTTGGTTGAGTAACGATGCCTCCCAATGAATAAGAAACATTGTATATATGGTTCTCATTCCTCATTTAGGAGTCCCAGAATGCATATTTCTAGTGGTACTAATTGTTATGACCATTCTTACTCTTTAAAATTCTGTTTCAAGCATTCTGGGATATGATGTTCCTTTTCTGATCTTCATGGGACTCATTTCAGTTCCAGATCCCTCTTTTTGGTCTATTGGATTTGTTTGTTTAATGGTGTCTCACAATGAGTGAGGAACAAGGTATATATATGCTTCTCATTGCTCATTTAGAAATCCCACAATGTACATTTCTAGTGGTATTCATTGTTATCACCAATTCTACTCTTTAAAATTATGTTTTAAACATTCTGGGAAATGATGTTCCTTTTATGATCTTCATGGGACTCATTTCAGTTCCAGATTCCTCTTTTTGGTCTATTTGGATTAGTTGATTAACAATGTCTAACAATGAGTGAGTAACAAGGCATATTTGCTTTTCATTCCTCATTTAGGAGTCACACAATGCATATTTTTAGTGGCATTTATTGTTATTACTATTCTTACTCTTTAAAATTCTGTTTTAAGCATTTGGAGACATGAAGTTCCTTTTACGATCTTCATGGGACTCACTTCAGTTCCAGATTCCTCTTTTTGGTCTATTGGATTTGTTTAATTAGCGATGTGTAACAACGAATGTGAAACAATGTATATATGTTTGTCATTCCTTATTTAGGAGTCCCACAATGCATATTTCTAGTTGTATTCATTGTTATGACCATTTTTACTCTTTAAAATTATGTTTTAAGCATTCAGGGACATGATGTTGCTTTTCTGATCTTCATGGGACCCATTTCAGTTCCAGATTCCTCTTTTCGGTCTATTGGATTTGGTTGATTAACGGTGTCTCACAATGAGTGAGTAACAAGGTATATTTGCATTTCATTCCTCATTTAGGAGTCACACAATGCATATTTTTAGTGGTATTTATTGTTATTACTATTCTTACTCTTAAAAAATTCTGTTTCAGGCATTTGGGACATGAAGTTCCTTTTACGATCTTCATGGGACTCAATTCACTTACAGATTCCTCTTTTCGGTCTATTGAATTTTTTTGATTAGTGATGTCTCACAATGAATGAGAAACAATGTATATATGCTTCTCATTCTTTATTTAGGAGTCCCACAATGCATATTTATAGTGGTATTCATTGTTATGACCATTTTTACTCTTTAAAATTGTGTTTTAAGCATTCGGGGACATGATGTTCCTTTTCTGATCTTCATGGGACTCATTTCAGTTCCAGATTCCTCTTTTTGGTCTATTGGATTTGGTTGATTAATTGTGTCTCACAATGAGTGAGGAACAAGGTATATATATGTTTCTCATTCCTCATTTAGGAGTCCCACAATGCATATTTCTAATGGTACTCAATGTTATGACCATTATAACTCTTTAAAGTTATGTTTCAAGCATTCTGGAATATGATGTTCATTTTCTGATCTTCATGGGACTCATTTCAGTTCCAGATTCCTCTTGTTGGTATATTGAATTTAGTTGATTAACTGTGTCTCAAAATGAGTGAGTAACAAGGTATATATGCTTTTCATTCCTCATTCAGGAGTCACACAATGCATATTTTTAGTTGTATTCATTGTTATTACTATTCTTATTCTTTAAAATTCTGTTTTAAGAATTTGGGGACATGAAGTTCCTTTTACGATCTTCATGGGACTCATTTCAGTTGCAGATACGGCTTTTTGGTCTATTGGATTTGGTTGACTAACGATGTCTCCCAATGAATGAGAAACATTGTATATATGGTTCTCATTCCTCATTTAGGAGTCCCAGAATGCATATTTCTAGTGGTACTCATTGTTATGACCATTCTTACTCTTTAGAATTCTGTTTCAAGTATTCTGGGATATGATGTTCCTTTACTGATCATCATGGGACTCATTTCAGTTCCAGATTCCTCTTGTTGGTATATTGAATTTAGTTGATTAACTGTGTCTCAAAATGAGTGAGTAACAAGGTATATATGCTTTTCATTCCTCATTCAGGAGTCACACAATGCTTACTTTTAGTTGTATTCATTGTTATTACTATTCTTATTCTTTAAAATTCTGTTTTAAGCATTTGGGGACATGAAGTTCCTTTTACGATCTTCATGGGACTCATTTCAGTTGCAGATAGAGCTTTTTGGTCTATTGGATTTGGTTGACTAACGATGTCTCCCAGTGAATGAGAAACATTGTATATATGGTTTTCATTCCTCATTTAGGAGTCCCAGAATGCATATTTCTAGTGGTACTATTTAAAATTCTGTTTCAAGTATTCTAGGATATGATGTTCCTTTTCTGATCATCATGGGACTCATTTCAGTTCCAGATTCCTCTTTTTGGTCTATTCGATTTGTTTGTTTAATGGTGTCTCACAATGAGTGAGGAACAAGGTATATACGCTTCTAATTCTTTATTTAGAAGTCTCACAATCCATATTTCTAGTGGTATTCATTGTTATTACTATTCTGACTCTTTAAAATCTGTTTTAAGCATTTCAGGACATGAAATTCCTTTTCTGATCTTCATGTGAATCACTTAAGATCCAGATTCCTCTTTTTGGTCTATTGGATTTCGTTGATTAACGGTGTCACACAATGAGTGACTAACAAGGTATATATATTTGCTTCTCATTCCTCATTTAGGAATCCCACAATGTACATTTCTAGTGGTATTCATTGTTATCACCAATTCTACTCTTTAAAATTATGTTTTAAACATTCTGGGAAATGATGTTCCTTTTCTGATCTTCATGGGACTCATTTCAGTTCCAGATTCCTCTTTTTGGTCTATTTAGATTAGTTGATTGACAATGTCTCACAATGAGTGAGTAACAAGGTATATTTGCTTTTCATTCCTTATTTAGGACTAACACAATGCATATTTTTAGTGGTATTTATTGTTATTACTATTCTTACTCTTTAAAATTCTGTTTTAAGCATTTGGGGACATGAAGTTCCTTTTACGATCTTCATGGGACTCAATTCAGTTCCAGATTCCTCTTTTCGGTCAATTGAATTTGGTTGATTAGTGATGCCTCACAATGAATGTGAAACAATGTATATATGCTTCTCATTCTTTAAATATATGCATATTTATAGTGGTATTCATTGTTATGAAATTTTCACTATTTAAAATTATGTTTTAAGCATTCGAGGATATGATGTTCCTTTTCTGATCTTCATGGGACTCATTTCAGTTCCAGATTCATCTTTTTGGTCTATTGGATTTGGTTGATTAATGGTGTCTCACAATGAGTGAGGAACGAGGTATATATATGTTTCTCATTCCTCATTTAGGAGTCCCACAATGCATATTTCTAGTGGTACTCATTGTTATGACCATTCTAACTCTTTAAAGTTATGTTTCAAGCATTCTGGAATATGATGTTCCTTTTCTGATCTTCATGGGACTCATTTCAGTTCCAGATTCCTCTTGTTGGTATATTGGATTTAGTTGATTAACTGTGTCTCACAATGAGTGAGTAACAAGGTATATATACTTATCATTCCTCATTTAGGAGTAGGTATATAAGCTATTCATTCCTCATTTAGGAGTCACACATTGCATATTTTTAGTGGTATTCATTGTTATTACTATTCTTACTCTTTAAAATTCTGTTTTAAGCATTTGGGGACATGAAGTTCCTTTTATGATCTTCATGGGAGTCATTTCAGTTGCAGATACCTCTTTTCGGTCTATTAGAGTTTGTTGACTAACGATGTCTCCTAATGAATGAGAAACAATGTATATATGCTTCTCATTCCTCATTTAGGAGTCCCACAAAGCATATTTCTAGTGGTACTTATTGGTATGACTATTCTTACTCTTTAAAATTCTGTTTCAAGCATTCTGGGATATGATGTTATGTTTCTGATTTTCATGAGACTCATTTCAGTTCCAGACTCCTCTTTTTGGTCTATTGGATTTGTTTGTTTAATGGTGTCTCACAATGAGTGAGGAACACGGTATATTTCCTTTTGATTCCTCATTTAGGAGTCACACAATGCATATTTTTAGTGGTATGCATTGTTATTACTATTCTTACTCTTTAAAAATCTTTTTTAAGCATTTGGGGACATGAAGTTCCTTTTATGATTTTCATGGGACTCATTTCAGTTGCATATACCTCTTTTTGGTCTATTGGATTTGGTTGACTAACGATGTCTCCCAATGAATGAGAAACAATGTATATATGCTTCTCATTCCTCATTTAGGAGTCCCACAATGCATATTTCTAGTGGTACTAATTGTTATGACCGTTCTAACTCTTTAAAATTATGTTTCAAGCATTTGGAATATGATGTTCCATTTCTGATCTTCATGGGACTCATTTCAGGTCCAGATTCCTCTTGTTGGTCAATTGGATATATTTGATTAACCGTGTCTCACAATGAGTGAGTAATAAAGTATATATGCTTTTCATTCCTCATTTAGGAGTCACGTAGTGCATAGCTTTAGTGGTATTCATTGTTATTACTATTCTTACTCTTTAAAATTCTGTTTTAAGCATTTGGGGACATGAAGTCCCTTTTACGATCTTCATGGGACTCATTTCAGTTGCAGATACCTCTTTTTGGTCTATTGGATTTGGTTGACTGACGATGTCTCCGAATGAATGAGAAACATTGTATATATGCTTCTCATTCCTCATTTAAGAGTCCCAGAATGCAGATTTCTAGTGGTACTCATTGTTATGACAATTCTAACTCTTTAAAATTATGTTCCAAGCATTCTGGAATATGATGTTCCTTTTCTGATCTTCATGGGATTCATTTCAGTTCCAGATTCCTCTTGTTGGTCTATTAGATATAGTTTATTAACTGTGTCTCACAATGAGTGAGTAACAAGGTATATATGCTTTTCATTCCTCATTTAGGAGTAGGTATATATGCTATTCATTCCTCATTCAGGAGTCACACAATGCATATTTTTAGAGGTATTCATTGTTATTACTATTCTTACTCTTTAAAATTCTGTTTTAAGCATTTGGGGACATGAAGTTAGTTTTACGATCTTCATGGGACTCATTTCAGTTGCAGATACGTCTTTTTGGTCTATTGGATTTGGTTGACTAACGATGTCTCCCAATGAATGAGAAACATTGTATATATGCTTCTCATTCCTTATTTAGGAGTCCCAGAATGCAGATTTCTAGTGTTACTCATTGTTATTACCATTCTAACTCTTTAAAATTATGTTTCAAGCATTTTGGAATATGATGTTCCTTTTCTGATCTTCATGGGACTCATTTCAGTTCCAGATTCCTCTTGTTGGTCTATTGGATTTAGTTTTTTAACTGTGTCTCACAATGAGTGAGTAACAAGATATATATGCTTTTCATTCCTCATTTAGGAGTAGGTATATATGCTATTCATTCCTCATTTAGGAGTCACACATTGCATATTTTTAGTGGTATTCATTGTTATTACTATTCTTTCTCTTGAAAATTCTGTTTTAAGCATTTGGGGGCATGAAGTTCCTTTTACTATCTTCATGGGACTCATTTCAGTTGCAGATACCTCTTTTTGGTCTATTGGATTTGGTTGACTGACGATGTCTCCCAATGAATGAGAAACAATGTATATATGCTTCTCATTCCTTATGTAGGAGTCCCACAATGCATATTTCTAGTGGTATTCATTGTTATGACCAATTCTACTCTTTAAAATTATGTTTTAAACATTCTGGGAAATGATGTTCCATTTCCAGATTCCTCTTGTTGGTCTATTGGATTTAGTTGATTAACTGTGTCTCACGATGAGTGAGTAATAAAGTATATATGCTTTTCATTCCTCATTTAGGAGTCACACAATGCATAGTTTTAGTGGTATTCATTGTTATTACTATTCTTACTCTTTAAAATTCTGTTTTAAGCATGTGGGGACATAAAGTTCCTTTTACGATCTTCATGGGACTCATTTCAGTTGCTGATACCTCTTTTGGTCTATTGGATTTGGTTGATTAACGATGTCTCACAATGAAGGAGAAACAATGTATATATGCGTCTCATTCTTTATTTAGGAGTCCCACAATGCATATTTATAGTGGTATTCATTGTTATGACCATTTTTACACTTTAAAATTATGTTTTAAGCATTCTGGGACATGATGTTCCTTTTCTAATCTTCATGGGACTCATTTCAGTTCCAGATTCCTCTTTTTGGTCTATTTGGATTAGTTGATTAACGCTGTCTCACAATGAGTGAGTAACAATGTATATTTGCTTTTCATTCCTCATTTAGGAGTCACACAATGCATATTTTTAGAGGTATTTATTGTTATTACTATTCTTACTCTTTAAAATTCTGTTTTAAGCATTTGGGGAAATGAAGTTCCTTTCACGATCTTCATGGGACTTAATTCAGTTCCAGATCCCTCTTTTCGGTCTATTGGATTTGGTTGATTAGCGATGTCTCACAACAAATGAGAAACAATGTATATATGCTTCGCATTCCTAATTTAGGAGTTCCACAATGCATATTTCTAGTGGTATTCATTGTTATTACTATTCTTACACTTTACAATTCTGTTTTAAGCATTTGGGGACATGAAGTTCCTTTTGCGATCTTCATGGGGCTCATTTCAGTTGCAGATACCTCTTTTTTGGTCTGTTTGATTTGGTTGACTAACGATGTCTCCTAATGAATGAGAAACAATGTATCTATGCTTCTCATTCCTCATTTGGGCATCCCACAATGCATCATTGTTATGACCATTTTTACTCATTAAAATTATATTTTAAGCATTCGAGGACATGATGTTCCCTTTGTGATCTTCATGCGACTCATTTCAGTTCCAGATTCCTCTTTTTGGTCTATTTGGAATAGTTGATTAACGGTGTCTCACAATGAGTGAGTAACAAGGTATATATGCTTTTCATTCCTCATTTAGGAGTCACACAATGCATATTTCTAGTGGTACTCATTGGTATGACCATTCTTACTCTTTAAAATTCTGTTTCAAGCATTCTGGGATATGATGTTCCGTTTCTGATCTTCATAAGACTCATTTCAGTTCCAGACTCCTCTTTTTGGTCTATTGGATTTGGTTGATTAATGGTGTCTCACAATGAATGAGAAACAATGAATATATGCTTCTCATTCTTTATTTTGGAGTCCCACATTGCATATTGATAGTGGTATTCATTGTTATGACCATTTTTACTCTGTAAAATTATGTTTTAAGCATTCGGGGACATGATGTTCCTTTTCTGATCTTATTAGGACTCATTTCAGTTCCAGATTCCTCTTTTTGGTCTATTGGATTTGGTTGATTAATGGTGTCTCACAAAGAGTGAGGAACAAGGTATATATATGTTTCTCATTCCTCATTTAGGAGTCCCATAATGCATATTTCTAGTGGTACTCATTGTTATGACCATTCTAACTCTTTAAAATTATGTTTCAAGTATTCTGGAATATGATGTTCCTTTTCTGATCTTCATGGGACTCATTTCAGTTCCAGATTCCTCTTGTTGGTCTATTGGATTTAGTTAATTAAATGTGTCTCACAATGAGCGAGGAACAAGGAATATATGCTTTCCATTCCTCCTTTAGGAGTAACACAATGCATATTTGTAGTGGTATTCCTTGTTATTACTATTCTTACTCTTTACAATTCTGTTTTAAGCATTTGGGGACATGAAGTTCCTTTTACGATCTTCATGGGACTCATTTACGTTGCAGATACCTCTTTTTTGGTCTGTTTGATTTGGTTAACTAATGATGTCTCCCAATGAATGAGAAACAATGTATCTATGCTTCTCATTCCTCATTTGGGCGTCCCACAATGCATATTTCTAGTTGTACTCATTGTTATGACCATTTTTACTCTTTAAAATTATGTTTTAAGCATTCGAGGACATGATGTTCCTTTTCTGATCTTCATGGGACTCATTTCAGTTCCAGATTCCTCTTTTTGGTCTATTTGGATTAGTTGATTAACGGTGTCTCACAATGAGGGAGTAACAAGGTGTATATGCTTTTCATTCCTCATTTAGGAGCCACACAATGCATATTTTTAGTGGTATTTATTGTTATTACTTTTCTTACTCTTTAAAATTCTGTTTTAAGCATTTTGGGAAATGAAGTTCCTTTCACGATTTTCATGGGACTCAATTCAGTTCCAGATTCCTCTTTTCGGTCTATTGGATTTGGTTGATCAGCGATGTCTCACAACAAATGAGAAACAATGTATATATGCTTCTCATTCCTTATTTAGGAGTTCCACAATGCATATTTCTAGTGGTATTCATTGTTATTACTATTCTTACTGTTTACAATTCGGTTTTAAGCATTTGGGGACATGAAGTTCCTTTTACGATCTTCATGGGGCTCATTTCAGTTGCAGATACCTCTTTTTTGGTCTGTTTGATTCGGTTGACTAACGATGTCTCCTAATGAATGAGAAACAAAGTATCTATGCTTCTCATTCCTCATTTGGGCATCCCACAATTCATATTTCTAGTGGTACTCATTGTTATGACTATTTTTACTCTTTAAAATTATATTTTAAGCATTCGAGGACATGATGTTCCTTTTCTGATCTTCATGCGACTCATTTCAGTTCCAGATTCTTTTTTTTGGTCTATTTGGATTAGTTGATCAACGGTGTCTCACAATGAGTGAGTAACAAGGTATATATGCTTTTCATTCCTCATTTAGGAGTCACACAATGCATATTTTTAGTGGCATTTAGTGTTATTACTATTCTTATTCTTTAAAATTCTGTTTTAAGCATTTGGGGAAATGAAGTTCCTTTCACGATCATCATGGGACTCAATTCAGTTCCAGATTCCTCTTTTCGGTCAATTGGATTTGGTTGATTAGCGATGTCTCACAACAAATGAGAAACAATGTATATATGCTTCTCATTCCTTATTTAGGAGTTCCACAATGCATATTTCTTGTGGTATTCATTGTCATGACCAATTCTACTCTTTTAAATTATATTTTAAACATTCTGGGAAATGATGTTCCTTTTCTGATCTTCAGGGGAAACATTTTTGTTGCAGATTTCTCTTTTTGGTCTATTTGGATTAGTTGATTAACGGTGTCTCACAATGAGTGAGTAACAAGGTATATTTGCTCTTCATTCCTCATTTAGGAGTTACACAATGCATATTTTCAGTGGTATTTATTGTTATTACTATTCTTACTCTTTAAAATTCTGTTTTAAGCATTTGGGGACATGAAGCTTCTTTTACGATCTTCATTGGACTCATTTCAGTTCCAGATACCTCTTTTTGGTCTATTGGATTTGTTTTGTTAGCGATGTGTAACAACGAATGAGAAACAATGTATATATGTTTCTCATTCCTTATTTAGGAGTCCCACAATGCATATTTCTAGTTGTATTCATTGTTATGACTATATTTACTTTTAAAATTATGTTTTAAATATTCTGGGACATGATGTTGGTTTTCTGATCTTCATGGGACCCATCTCAGTTCCAGATTCCTCTTTTCGGTCTACTGGATTTGGTTGATTAACGATGTCTCACAATGAGTGAGTAACAAGGTATATTTGCTTTTCATTCCTCATTTAGGAGTCACACAATGCATATTTTTAGTGGTATTTATTGTTATTACTGTTCTTACTCTTTAAAATTCTGTTTTAAGCATTTGGGGACATGAAGTTCCTTTTACGATCTTCATGGGACTCAATTCAGTTCCAGATTCCACTTTTCGGTCTATTGAATTTGGTTGATTAGTGATATCTCACAATGAATGAGAAACAATGTATATATGCTTCTCATTCTTTATTTAGGAGTCCCACAATGCATATTTATAGTAATATTCATTGTTATGACCATTTTTACTCTTTAAAATTATGTTTTAAGCATTCAGGGACATGATGTTCCTTTTCTAATCTTATTAGGACTCATTTTCAGTTCCAGATTCCTCTTTTTGGTCTATTGGATTTGGTTGATTAATGGTGTCTCACAAAGAGTGAGGAACAAGGTATATATATGTTTCTCATTCCTCATTTAGGTGTCCCACAATGCATATTTCTAGTGGTACTCATTGTTATGACCATTCTAACTCTTTAAAATTATGTTTCAAGTATTCTGGAATATGATGTTCCTTTTCTGATCTTCATGGGACTCATTTCAGTTCCAGATTCCTCTTGTTGGTCTATTGGATGTAGTTAATTAAATGTGTCTCACAATGAGTGAGGAACAAGTTATATATGCTTTTCATACCTCATTTTGGAGTCACACAATGCATATTTGTAGTGGTATTCCTTGTTATTACTATTCTTACTCTTTACAATTCAGTTTTAAGCAATTGGGGACATGAAGTTCCTTTTACGATCTTCATGAGACTCATTTCAGTTGCAGATACATCTTTTTGGTCTGTTTGATTTGGTTGACTAACGATGTCTCCCAATGAATGAAAAACAATGTATCTATGCTTCTCATTCCTCATTTGGGCGTCCCACAATGCATATTTCTAGTTGTACTCATTGTTATGACCATTTTTACTCTTTAAAAGTATGTTTTAAGCATTCGAGGACATGGTGTTCCTTTTCTGATCTTCATGGGACTCATTTCAGTTCCAGATTCCTCTTTTTTGTCTATTTGGATTAGTTGATTAACGGTGTCTCACAATGAGTGAGTAACAAGGTATATATGCTTTTCATTCCTCATTTAGGAGTCACACAATGCATATTTTTAGTGGTATTTATTGTTATTACTATTCTTACTCTTTAAAATTCTGTTTTAAGCATTTGGGGAAACGAAGTTTCTTTCACGATCTTCATGGGAATCAATTCAGTTCCAGATTCCTCTTTTCGGTCTATTGGATTTGGTTGATTAGCGATGTCTCACAACAAATGAGAAACAATGTATATATGTTTCTCATTCCTTATTTAGGAGTTCCACAATGCATATTTCTAGTGGTATTCATTGTTATGACCAATTCTACTCTTTAAAATTATATTTTAAACATTCTGGGAAATGATGTTCCTTTTCTGATCTTCAGGGGACACATTTTTGATCCAGATTCCTCTTTTCGGTCTATTGGATTTGGTTGATTAACGGTGTCTCACAATGAGTGAAGAACAATGTATATTTGCTTTTCATTCCTCATTTAGGCGCCACACAATGCATATTTTTAGTGGTATTTATTGTTATTACTATTCTTACTCTTTAAAATTTTGTTTTAAGCATTTGGGGACATGAAGTTCCTTTTACGATCTTAATGGGACTCAATTCAGTTCCAGATTCCTCTTTTCGGTCTATTGAATTTGGTTGATTAGTGATGTCTCACAATGAATGAGAAAGAATGTATATATGCTTCTCATTCTTTATTTAGGTGTCCCACAACGCATATTTATAGTGGTATTCATTGTTATGATCATTTTAACTCTTTAAAATTATGTTTTAAGCATTCAGGGACATGATGTTCCTTTTCTGATCTTATTAGGACTCATTTTAGTTCCAGATTCCTCTTTTTGGTCTATTGGATTTGGTTGATTAATGGTGTCTCACAAAGAGTGAGGAACAAGGTATATATATGTTTCTCATTCCTCATTTAGGAGTCCCACAATGCATATTTCTAGTGGTACTCATTGTTATGACCATTCTAACTCTTTAAAATTATGTTTCAAGTATTCTGGAATATGATGTTCCTTTTTCTGATCTTCATGGGACTCATTTCAGTTCCAGATTCCTCTTGTTGGTCTATTGGATTTAGTTAATTAAATGTGTCTCACAATGAGTGAGTAACAAGGTATATATGCTTTTCATTCCTCATTTTGGAGTCACACAATGCATATTGGTAGTGGTATTCCTTGTTATTACTATTCTTACTCTTTACAATTCAGTTTTAAGCAATTGGGGACATGAAGTTCCTTTTACGATCTTCATGGGACTCATTTCAGTTGCAGATACATCTTTTTGGTCTGTTTAATTTGGTTGACTAACGATGTCTCCCAATGAATGAAAAACAATGTATCTATGCTTCTAATTCCTCATTTGGGCGTCCCACAATGCATATTTCTAGTGTTACTCATTGTTATGACCATTTTTACTCTTTAAAATTATGTTTTAAGCATTCGAGGATATGATGTTCCTTTTCTGATCTTCATGGGACTCATTTCAGTTCCAGATTCCTCATTTTTTGTCTATTTTGATTAGTTGATTAACGGTGTCTCACAATGAGTGAGTAACAAGGTATATATGCTTTTCATTCCTCATTTAGGAGCCACACAATGCATATTTTTAGTGGTATTTATTGTTATTACTATTCTTACTCTTTCAAATTCTGTTTTAAGCATTTTTGGAAATGAAGTTCCTTTCACGATTTTCATGGGACTCAATTCAGTTCCAGATTCCTCTTTTCGGTCTATTGGATTTTGGTTGATTACCGATGTCTCACAACAAATGAGAAACAATGTATATATGTTTCTCATTCCTTATTTAGGAGTTCCACAATGCATATTTCTAGTGGTATTCATTGTTATGACCAATTCTACTCTTTAAAATTATATTTTAAACATTCTGGGAAATGATGTTCCTTTTCTGATCTTGAGGGGACACATTTTTGTTCCAGATTCCTCTTTTCGGTCTATTGGATTTGGTTGATTAACGGTGTCTCACAATGAGTGAGTAACAATGTATAATTGCTTTTCATTCCTCATTTAGGCGTCACACAATGCATAGTTTTAGCGGTATTTATTGTTATTACTATTCTTACTCTTTAAAATTCTGTTTTAAGCATTTGGGGACATGAAGCTTCTTTTACGATCTTCATGGGACTCATTTCAGTTCCAGATTCCTCATTTTGGTCTATTGGATTTGTTTGATTAGCGATGTGTAACAACGAATGAGAAACAATGTATATATGTTTCTCATTCCATATTTATGAGTCCCACAATGCATATTTCTAGTTGTATTCATTGTTATGACCATTTTTACTTTTAAAATTATGTTTTCAGCATTCCGGGACATGATGTTGCTTTTCTGATCTTCATGGGACCCATTTAAGTTCCAGATTCCTCTTTTCGGTCTATTGGATTTGGTTGATTAACGGTGTCTCACAATGAGTGAGTAACAAGGTATATTTGCTTTTCATTCCTCATTTAGGCGTCACACAATGCATATTTTTAGTGGTATTTATTGTTATTACTATTCTTACTCTTTAAAATTCTGTTTTAAGCATTTGGGGAAACGAAGTTCCTTTCACGATCTTCATGGGACTCAATTCAGTTCCAGATTCCTCTTTTCGGTCTATTGGATTTGGTTGATTACCGATGTCTCACAACAAATGAGAAACAATGTATATATGTTTCTCATTCCTTATTTAGGAGTTCCACAATGCATATTTCTAGTGGTATTCATTGTTATGACCAATTCTACTCTTTAAAATTATATTTTAAACATTCTGGGAAATGATGTTCCTTTTCTGATTTTGAGGGGACACATTTTTGTTCCAGATTCCTCTTTTCGGTCTATTGGATTTGGTTGATTAACGGTGTCTCACAATGAGTGAGTAACAATGTATAATTGCTTTTCATTCCTCATTTAGGCGTCAGACAATGCATATTTTTAGTGGTATTTATTGTTATTACTATTCTTACTCTTTAAAATTCTGTTTTAAGCATTTGGGGACATGAAGCTTCTTTTACGATCTTCATGGGACTCATTTCAGTTCCAGATTCCTCATTTTGGTCTATTGGATTTGTTTGATTAGCGATGTGTAACAACGAATGAGAAACAATGTATATATGTTTCTCATTCCATATTTATGAGTCCCACAATGCATATTTCTAGTTGTATTCATTGTTATGACCATTTTTACTTTTAAAATTATGTTTTCAGCATTCCGGGACATGATGTTGCTTTTCTGATCTTCATGGGACCCATTTAAGTTCCAGATTCCTCTTTTCGGTCTATTGGATTTGGTTGATTAACGGTGTCTCACAATGAGTGAGTAACAAGGTATATTTGCTTTTCATTCCTCATTTAGGCGTCACACAATGCATATTTTTAGTGGTATTTATTGTTATTACTATTCTTACTCTTTAAAATTCTGTTTTAAGCATTTGGGGAAACGAAGTTCCTTTCACGATCTTCATGGGACTCAATTCAGTTCCAGATTCCTCTTTTCGGTCTATTGGATTTGGTTGATTACCGATGTCTCACAACAAATGAGAAACAATGTATATATGTTTCTCATTCCTTATTTAGGAGTTCCACAATGCATATTTCTAGTGGTATTCATTGTTATGACCAATTCTACTCTTTAAAATTATATTTTAAACATTCTGGGAAATGATGTTCCTTTTCTGATTTTGAGGGGACACATTTTTGTTCCAGATTCCTCTTTTCGGTCTATTGGATTTGGTTGATTAACGGTGTCTCACAATGAGTGAGTAACAATGTATAATTGCTTTTCATTCCTCATTTAGGCGTCAGACAATGCATATTTTTAGTGGTATTTATTGTTATTACTATTCTTACTCTTTAAAATTCTGTTTTAGCATTTGGGGACATGAAGCTTCTTTTACGATCTTCATGGGACTCATTTCAGTTCCAGATTCCTCATTTTGGTCTATTGGATTGTTTGATTAGCGATGTGTAACAACGAATGAGAAACAATGTATATATGTTTCTCATTCCATATTTATGAGTCCCACAATGCATATTTCTAGTTGTATTCATTGTTATTACCATTTTTACTTTTAAAATTATGTTTTCAGCATTCCGGGACATGATGTTGCTTTTCTGATCTTCATGGGACCCATTTAAGTTCCAGATTCCTCTTTTCGGTCTATTGGATTTGGTTGATTAACGGTGTCTCACAATGAGTGAGTAACAAGGTATATTTGCTTTTCATTCCTCATTTAGGCGTCACACAATGCATATTTTTAGTGGTATTTATTGTTATTACTATTCTTACTCTTTAAAATTCTGTTTTAAGCATTTGGGGAAACGAAGTTCCTTTCACGATCTTCATGGGACTCAATTCAGTTCCAGATTCCTCTTTTCGGTCTATTGGATTTGGTTGATTACCGATGTCTCACAACAAATGAGAAACAATGTATATATGTTTCTCATTCCTTATTTAGGAGTTCCACAATGCATATTTCTAGTGGTATTCATTGTTATGACCAATTCTACTCTTTAAAATTATATTTTAAACATTCTGGGAAATGATGTTCCTTTTCTGATTTTGAGGGGACACATTTTTGTTCCAGATTCCTCTTTTCGGTCTATTGGATTTGGTTGATTAACGGTGTCTCACAATGAGTGAGTAACAATGTATAATTGCTTTTCATTCCTCATTTAGGCGTCACACAATGCATATTTTTAGTGGTATTTATTGTTATTACTATTCTTACTCTTTAAAATTCTGTTTTAAGCATTTGGGGACATGAAGCTTCTTTTACGATCTTCATGGGACTCATTTCAGTTCCAGATTCCTCATTTTGGTCTATTGGATTTGTTTGATTAGCGATGTGTAACAACGAATGAGAAACAATGTATATATGTTTCTCATTCCATATTTATGAGTCCCACAATGCATATTTCTAGTTGTATTCATTGTTATGACCATTTTTACTTTTAAAATTATGTTTTCAGCATTCCGGGACATGATGTTGCTTTTCTGATCTTCATGGGACCCATTTAAGTTCCAGATTCCTCTTTTCGGTCTATTGGATTTGGTTGATTAACGGTGTCTCACAATGAGTGAGTAACAAGGTATATTTGCTTTTCATTCCTCATTTAGGCGTCACACAATGCATATTTTTAGTGGTATTTATTGTTATTACTATTCTTACTCTTTAAAATTCTGTTTTAAGCATTTGGGGACATGAAGCTTCTTTTACGATCTTCATGGGACTAATTTCAGTTCCAGATTCCTCTTTTTGGTCAATTGGATTTGTTTGATTAGCGATGTGTAACAACGAATGAGAAACAATGTATATAAGTTTCTCATTCCTTATTTTGTAGTCCCACAATGCATATTTCTAGTTGTATTCATTGTTATGACCATTTTTACTTTTAAAATTATGTTTTCAGCATTCCGGGACATGATGTTGCTTTTCTGATCTTCATGGGACCCATTTAAGTTCTAGATTCCTCTTTTCGGTCTATTGGATTTGGTTGATTAACGGTGTCTCACAATGAGTGAGTAACAAGGTATATTTGCTTTTCATTCCTCATTTAGGCGTCACACAATGCATATTTTTAGTGGTATTTATTGCTATTACTATTCTTACTCTTTAAAATTCTGTTTTAAGCATTTGGGGAAACGAAGTTCCTTTCACGATCTTCATGGGACTCAATTCAGTTCCAGATTCCTCTTTTCGGTCTATTGGATTTGGTTGATTACCGATGTCTCACAACAAATGAGAAACAATGTATATATGTTTCTCATTCCTTATTTAGGAGTTCCCACAATGCATATTTCTAGTGGTATTCATTGTTATGACCAATTCTACTCTTTAAAATTATATTTTAAACATTCTGGGAAATGATGTTCCTTTTCTGATTTTGAGGGGAAACATTTTTGTTCCAGATTTCCTCTTTTCGGTCTATTGGATTTGGTTGATTAACGGTGTCTCACAATGAGTGAGTAACAATGTATAATTGCTTTTCATTCCTCATTTAGGCGTCACACAATGCATATTTTTAGTGGTATTTATTGTTATTACTATTCTTACTCTTTAAAATTCTGTTTTAAGCATTTGGGGACATGAAGCTTCTTTTACGATCTTCATGGGACTCATTTCAGTTCCAGATTCCTCATTTTGGTCTATTGGATTTGTTTGATTAGCGATGTGTAACAACGAATGAGAAACAATGTATATATGTTTCTCATTCCATATTTATGAGTCCCACAATGCATATTTCTAGTTGTATTCATTGTTATGACCATTTTTACTTTTAAAATTATGTTTTCAGCATTCCGGGACATGATGTTGCTTTTCTGATCTTCATGGGACCCATTTAAGTTCCAGATTCCTCTTTTCGGTCTATTGGATTTGGTTGATTAACGGTGTCTCACAATGAGTGAGTAACAAGGTATATTTTGCTTTTCATTCCTCATTTAGGCGTCACACAATGCATATTTTTAGTGGTATTTATTGTTATTACTATTCTTACTCTTTAAAATTCTGTTTTAAGCATTTGGGGAAACGAAGTTCCTTTCACGATCTTCATGGGACTCAATTCAGTTCCAGATTCCTCTTTTCGGTCTATTGGATTTGGTTGATTACCGATGTCTCACAACAAATGAGAAACAATGTATATATGTTTCTCATTCCTTATTTAGGAGTTCCACAATGCATATTTCTAGTGGTATTCATTGTTATGACCAATTTACTCTTTAAATTATATTTTAAGCATTCTGGGAAATGATGTTCCTTTTCTGATTTTGGGACCATTTGTTCCAGATTCCTCTTTTCGGTCTATTGGATTTGGTGATTAACGGTGTCTCACAATGAGTGAGTAACAAGGTATAATTGCTTTTCATTCCTCATTTAGGCGTCACACAATGCATATTTTTAGTGGTATTTATTGTTATTACTATTCTTACTCTTTAAAATTCTGTTTTAAGCATTTGGGGACATGAAGTTCTTTTACGATCTTCATGGGACTCATTTCAGTTCCAGATTCCTCTTTTTGTCTATTGGATTTGTTTGATTAGCGATGTGTAACAACGAATGAGAAACAATGTATATATGTTTCTCATTCCTTATTTAGGAGTCCCACAATGCATATTTCTAGTTGTATTCATTGTTATGACCATTTTTACTCTTTAAAATTATGTTTTCAGCATTCGGGACATGATGTTGCTTTTCTGTTTCATGGGACATTTAAGTTCCAGATTCCTCTTTTCGGTCTATTGATTTGGTTGATTAACGGTGTCTCACAATGAGTGAGTAACAAGGTATATTTGCTTTTCATTCCTATTTAGGCGTCACACAATGCATATTTTAGTGGTATTTATTGTTATTACTATTCTTACTCTTTAAAATTCTGTT
>FNXX01000059.1:0-84647 GCA_900108845.1 Iljinskaea planisiliqua
AAAGTCCAAGGAGGGTGCTTTTGAACTGATTGAGAACTTGGCTGCAACTTCCAGCAGCAAGTCTCCTGAATACGACAGAAAAAGGAAAGTCAGTAGTGTGAAAGCTCAAAAGATTGATGAGCTCACAGCTAAGGTTAACCTTTTGCTAAAGGGGAACCAAAAGACAGTCCATTTTGTTGATGAGAATGGAGAAGCACCTCTATCTAAGGAGTTTGGAGATAACTAGGATGATAATCAGCTGGAGGTCAACTATGTGAATGGGCAAGGGTTTGTGCAAAATCGTGGGTTCAATCAAGTTTACAGGAGTCATCCCAACTTGTCCTACCGGAGAACCAATGTGGAGAACCCACAAGATCAAGTATATCCACAACAGCAGGGGGGCCAGAACCAGCTGTCTCAGAATGTGGGGTTTCAGAAAAGCTACTCCAACAATTCACAAGGGAAGTAGTTCATCACAAATCGGGGGCAGAATCGTTTCCAAGGAGGACAACAAAAGTCGCAATATGCTAGCATGCAACCTTCATCAAGCTCTACAAACACCTCTCAAGATGATTTAAAAAACCTTATGCAGCAGTTGTTGCTTAACCAGCAAAAGTCATCTTCAGAAATCAATGCTAAGGTTGATCACGGCCTCTTCTTTGCCGTCTTCTTCTTTCTCTTCTTCCACGGCAGAAAGGTAACTTCTCCATGGACCCATTCTTCCTCTTGAACAGGCTCCAAGAAAACTACAGCTATGATACCATGTTGAATTCTTTATGGAACCTGCAGGTGTTGCAGGTTTCTTACTACTCTGTTTCTCTCTGTCTCCATTGTACTCACAGCTCTCTCTCACTCTTTGAGCTGCTTTCTTTTGTTAGTGTTTTACTCTTTCTCTCTCACTCTTTCTTGTTTATGTGTTTAGAGACAATAGAGAAACACCTTACTCTTTTGATGTCTACATTGTTCTTTTGTCCAACTCTTTTTTCTTATTAGAATCGGATGCTTCTTACATCACATACACATACACATTTTATAGTAGATGATCTTCTCTACTTACTTTACACAATCACACACTTACCTTTTACTGCTCCCACTTGCCCATACCTCTACTTTAGGCTCTAGACTAAGTTTACACACAAAGCTTAACTTACAATTCCTAACAGCTATTACCAACTCTCAGCCACTCTAACTTAGTTAGCCTTTAACTAAAACTAACTAGTTACTCTTATTCTTCTTGTTATGTAACTTCTTGTTACATAATCCAGCTTCTTCTTCTTCGTTGACTCTGGTCAACTTCTTCTTCTTCCTTTGTTGAGTCTTCTTCTTCTACGTCTTCTTCTTTACTTCTTCCCTGTTCTTGCATCTTCTCCTCACTGATGCTTTTCTTTGTTGCAGGATTTAATCATAGATTCAGACAGTAGGAAGTAGGAACTTGTGTTTCTAGATATGAAAGAAACAAAAGTATAAAGTGGTGTTACCCGAAGGTGTTTTCTTCAAATGGCAGGATTTGATAAACTTCACTAGCTTCTTATGAGTTCATGGCTTTAACATCTTCACTTAACTTGATTTCGTTCATATTGCATGCATGCACCTTTTGTAACATGTACATTGCTTCTTCTGGAATTTTAACTCACTCGTTGGATGCCGTGCAGGTGTTGAGATTTATAATTGACTCCATTAAGAAAACATTTCGGAAGCATATCTACAATACATTGCAGGAGGCCAAAGCGATAATGGAGTCTGCTGTCAGTGCTTCCAGCCTGCAGTTGCAAGATACTGTTGAGGAAGTCAGTATTCCTTTCTGGAAGGAAGCATACTACTCACTGGTTATGATAGAGAAGATGCTCGGGCAGTTTCCTGATTTAAAATTCAAAAAAGATCTAGAGGTTTGCATTCAACTTATGATGCTTACTGTAGTAGATTTCTGAGACATACTTGAAATCTTTAACCGTTGCATCTTGTAGCTCTGATGTATTAGCATTTGATAGTCATAACTTTTGTCCAGTTGTCAAGAATATATGACTGCTTTAGCTTTATCAGCATTATCACTGCTCTAGACTTAGTTGGGAGTTTTGCTTTCTGAACCTAGAAGTTTTCTCAGTTCAGAGTGACGCATTCATTTTTCCTTCTTTGATGAATCGATATTTGATTTTTTTTTTTTTTTTGTCTATTTCTGTTTTGAAAGAATTAGCATAACTATATTCTTATTGGACCTCTTTTTTTCCTGACATTATTTTTCAGGATATTAGGAAAATGGTATTTAAGTTCTTGTTGCACCCACACGCATGGTTGCGAAGCATATCCAGCCGCCTCCTGAATTATTATTTTAAGGCTTTGGCTGAGAGGAAAAGAGCAGAATCTCAGATAGTAGTAGCTGATTCTCTTCTTGAGAACCCAAGTAGCCTGTTCTTGGTTGCTGTTTTTCTTTGCTTCCAGTTGAAGGAGCAACCTACCACAGAAGACGTTAACGTCGATCTCCTCCCAGAAAATATTGTTTTTGCGGTCTCTAGTCTTCATTCCCTGATTGGAGAATCTGTTCAAGCAACCCACAATGGGTTCTGGTCCAGTCTTGGCAAGGATGAGCAAGTGTTGTTCCTAAAAGCCTTTGAAGTGCTTGATTCAGGGAAAGGAAGGTCTACTTTTCTGGCTCTTACCTCAGGCAAACGAACTGAGAATGGTGAAGAGGATGATGCGAATGACGTAAGAAATGTATTGATCGGAAGCTTGCTCAAAAGAATGGGGAAGTTTGCTCTTGATATGGAATCTGTTCAGGTTTGCTTCTTTGCTCTTTTGACAAAACCTTAGCTTTTGCAGGCATTAAATTAAATATAGTATTGTGTGTTTGCTTGGGATATGCAGATGAGAATTGTGTTCAACGTCTATAAAGCATTCACCTCAGAAATGAATCAAGAAGAATGTCGTTTATATGCCTTCAAAATTCTGCTTCCATTGTACAAAGTTTGCGAAGGATTTACCGGAAAAATCATCTCAGGTATTATAAGTTTTTGAGTCTTCCCTCTTCATATTCTGTTTCTCTGTCACATATGTAACCAAGCGTTCATTTTTTTTTAATGGTTTTATCAGATGGGTTGAAACAACTAGCAGAAGAGGTACGAGACAGTATAAGAGACAAGAGTTCAGGCAACCAAATGTTCGTGGAAGTTTACAGTGAAATAAGGAAAAGTATGAAAACGAAGAGGGAGAAGAGAAAGCGAGAAGAGAAGCTAATGGCAGTGGTAAATCCGGAGAGAAATGGCAAGAGGAAACTGAGGTTAGCTTCAAAGAATAAAGCAAACAAGAGAAGGAGGATGACGAGCATGAAATTGTCTAGATGGGCACGCTCTTGAAACACTTCTTTTATGTAATCCAGCCATTTTTGTCTCGCTTGTAGAAACAAGAGGTAAATCACTTTTGAGTGTATGTTTCCGTTAGAATACTCTAGTTAAATTTCTCAAGCATTCATGATCCATTTTATCTAAAAAGAAGACTTACACTTTTCATCATCTTGTAAGATTCTGTCATTGCCAACAAATTAATATGCGAGTTGTGTCTGAAGTGTCGTGGTCGATCTATGAGTAGTTTGCCTTTATATATATTGAAATGTAAATTTTCGAAAAAGAAAAAAACAGAGAAAGCAACTGCAAACTTATCGTGACAAGTTACGGGTACTAATACTACTCATGTTCATCTAGGAATCTGTCGTGTACGATGTGAACTCATCTTTATTTATTTGTCCCGATTAGATTGTTGGCCGAATGAGTCAGCGACATGACATGTTCATCATCGTGCTCGTTTTGTTAGTCTCTTACGACCACAAAATAAAGAACCTTCGACTGTTTATTTTCTTTTGAGTTTCCATCTCACCATTTTCTTCAGATTAAAAATCTCGCTCACGCTTAGAATGTCTTCAGAATTCAGATAGAACGAATAAAAAGCTGTTTGTGTAATAAGAAAAAGGCATGAAGCAATCGTCATGGGGTTGCACAATCTTTATCCAGTTATCTCTCTGTCTCGTCGTCTATGTGTCTCTGCATTTGGGTCACCCATTTTTGTTCTCTGGCGACGACGGTGACAATGCCGGAGCTCTAGATCTCCATTTCATCTCCGTCGGCGGAGGTTTCTGGCCTCTTCACCGGCAAACTCGCCTTCTCCGATTGGTGTGTTTCCCATCTTCTTTCACTGATGAATCTGTGTCGTTACGTTTTCGGGATACAAGTTTGGTTCTTTATAGAAGTTCTAGCCTCCCCAGATTGAAAATTGTGTTTTTTATATTCAATCACACTCTTGGTTCCACCAGAAAGGAGAAAAAAGTTGATTTTTTCTTCTTCTTAGTATTGCTTAGTTTAGGACTTTACGGGTTAGGCAGTTGATTTTAAGGACAGAGAGATATTTGTTATGAACAACGTACTATTGCTCGATAACACACCGCAATACAAAGTATGGATGATCTCAAACTCAGGATTCGCCTTACACAATACAATGTATCAAGTACAGAGTTTAGAGAATACAACTTCGATAAACCTCACTCTCTCTCTTTACATTTGTTTATAGACAATGAATACAACAGCAAACCCTCTACTTCTCTCCGAGTCTTTGCTGCCTTACTTCTTAGTCTTCCCTTCTTTCTCCACTAGCTCGTTCCCGCCTTTTGTAAACCCTCCAAGGCATAGCAATACTCCCATTGGCAGAATTCAGTTTGCCCTCAAGCTGAAAGTTGGGAAACTGATGCTTCAAATCCTTCACCAATAACCATTGATTCTCATGAACCGCCAATCCCGTCCAAGACACTAATGCTTCCAAACGCCCATCTGCATTGTATCGAGTATCCACAATATCATTTGGTTCAATGACAAACTCGTCATCGGCGGACAACTGTGAAGGCAACACAGTCACCTCATGATTTGTACCCACCCGTGGCTTTAACTGAGAGACATGAAACACCGGGTGAATACGTGATGACGGAGGTAATTCCAATTTATAAGCGACTTGTCCAATGCGATCCACAATACGAAACAGACCATAATACTTAGCCTCTAACTTCTGACAAAAGCGTTTAGCCACTAAAGATTGACGATATGGCCGCAATTTCAAATAAACCATATCACCAACATCAAAAACAAGGTCCCTCCTGCTCTTATCCGCATTGTTCTTCATAATGTCCTGAGCTCTCTGCAACTTCTCATGAACTTGAATCAGCATCTGATCACGTTCCTGCAACAATGATTCCAATGTCCCATTCCGTGTAGAACCAGCTTCATAGTGCAATAATGTTGGTGGCTCCCGACCATAAACTAACTGAAACGGGGTCATCTTCGTTGCCGTATGATACGGAGTATTGTATGAAAGTTCTGCCCAACTTAAAAACTTGTACCAACGCTTCGGATGAATCGAAGTAAAGCAACACAAATAAGTCTCTAAGCATCGATTCAAGACCTCTGTTTGCCCATCACTCTGCGGATGATACGCAGTGCTAAAGCGAAGCTGTGTACCAGCCAACTTGAAAAGTTCTTTCCAAAACTGACTTTGAAAAATGCAATCACGATCTGAGACCACCGACTTCGGAAACCCATGCAACTCCACAATCTCATGAACAAAGAGATTCGCCACATCAATCGCCGTAAATGGATGACGAAGTCCCAAAAAATGTCCATACTTGGATAAGCGATCTACTACAACTAATATGACATTCTTTCTGAAAGACAACGGCAAGCCTTCAATAAAATCGAGTAATATATCTTCCCAGATACGAACTGGAATGGGCAAAGGCTGCAATAATCCTGCTGGCAGTAATGTAGAGTATTTGCTAGTCTGACAAACATGACACTCTGCTACATAACGAGCCACCACCTTACGCATCCCAGGCCAATAAAAATTCAGCTGTATCCGTTTAACCGTTTTCAAAACACCAGCATGACCAAGCGTCCCTTATAGAACAAACATCCTTCAACTATCGAATACCCCACTTTCATCTCCTTCCCTTCACGTAATGAACGTAACATATCTTGTATCTTGCCACAAGTGTCAATTTCTGCCAACAAGTCCTGTAACTGTAATGTTGCTGGTGTCGTCACAGCCAATATCGTATTCAACAACGAATGTGAATCCTCATGTACGATACGTGACAACCCATCAGCAGCTTTATTCTCCACTCCTGGTTTATAAATGATTTCAAATTCATAGCCCATCAGTTTGTGTAACCACGTCTGATACTCTAAATTTACTTCCCGCTGCTATGTTGCTGGTGTCGTCATAGCCAATATCGTATTCAACAACGAATGTGAATCCTCATGTACGATACGTGACAACCCATCAGCAGCTTTATTCTCCACTCCTGGTTTATAAACGATTTCAAATTCATAGCCCATCAGTTTGTGTAACCACGTCTGATACTCTAAATTTACTTCCCGCTGCTCCAGTAAGTATTTCAAACTTTTTTGATCTGTTCTGACCTGAAATTTCCTGCCCAACAGATAATGACGCCAAGGTTGTACAGCCATTACAATAGCCATTAATTCCCTCTCATAGATCAGCTTAAGACGTTCTTTGTCTGTCAACCCGTAGCTGAAAAACGCGATAGGATTCTGACCCTGTAATGGATCCCTCGGTAGGATTGGAATCTTTGTAGGTAATTGGATATGAATGAGACCGCAGCTACTAGCTATTACGGTTCAGACTGATGGATCGAAGGAGACCGTCAAGAGATGCGTAAGTCTCTTGGTATTCCCCACTCCAAAGACTCAAGGAAGTAACCCTTGCAGTGAATCTAAGGAGGTTGTCGTTTGGAAGTAACCCTTGCCAAACAGACGAAATGTTCCAGAAGAACAAAGAGATTTCCTCTCAAGAAAACAATTGATTAAAAACTTCGATAATCCGAAAATGGTGTTCTTACAGACTTATTTATCTTCACAAGTAGAAGACAAAAAGATAGTGATTAGAGACGAAGAGTTTTTGAGAATTCCTAGACTTAAAATAAATTAGGAAGACTAAATCCAGATTGAGTCAACATCGCCTTCAGTCCACGTGGTTTGGTAAGGGTGACCCTTGAACTTCCAGCAAAGTTGACCCTTGAGCTTCTGGTGAATTTTAGCTTGGTGTTTCTCGGGCACGGATGGAGCAAAGGAGATCTGCATGGGTCAAGTCTGGTTCGGCTCGTGCTAACTGGAAACTCCCACGTTCGATCATCTCCTTTAGTCCCATAATACGCTGCCCCAAGTTTCGGTCGATGGAAAAGTCCATTAAGTCTTGGAAACTCGCTTCTTCCCATGTTGGCTCGATATCCGGACGGCCGTACCGGGCTAAAACTGGAGTGTCACGTCCGGTTTCTGAATTGGCTCGGGCCATCTGAATTCTGGCTCGTGCGCCGGGTGATTCGGTCTTTAGGTCGGCCGTCCCTTCGTAGCTTGCTCCCGTGTCCGGCCGGGTCTATACGGAATACGGCCGTAGCGTCCGGATGTCCTGTTCCTTGGGCTGAGCTGGTTTCCTGTCGGTGAACCTCGGTTTCCTCACGAGCATGGCTCCTTCTGGTCTCTTCTGGACGTTCCTCAGCGTGATTGCCCGGTCCGTCCTGTTCTGGTACGTACGGTTCCTCATCCTCCGAACAGTCCATTGACGTTTGGCCTGGTACGGTACCTCGGTGTCTATCGTTCTCCCCCTCTTGAAAAGGACTTGTCCACAAGTCTGGTTCATCTGAAACAAAAGGAGATAAGTCAGACACATTAAAACTTGAAGAGATATCATACTTACCTTGAAGATCCAGCTGATAGGCATTGTCATGAAGTTTCTTGACCACCGTGAATGGTCCATCCTTTCTTGGCATCAGCTTGGACTTTCTCTCCTCTGGGAATCTTTCCTTCCTCAGATGTACCCAAAAAAGGTCACCTGGTTGAAACACCACCTTTCGTCTATGCTTGTTAGCATACGTTTCATATTGTTTTGTCTTTGCTTCGATGTTTACTCGGACCCTTTCATGAATCTGCTTAACAAGTTTGGGCTTCTTTTTGCCATCTAAACTTACCCTTTCATCAACAGGTAAAGGAATTAGATCAAGGGGAGACAATGGATTAAAGCCATAGACGATCTCAAAAGGTGAATGTTTGGTAGCTGAATGCACAGAGTGGTTGTATGCAAACTCTACGTGTGGCAAATGTTCCTCCCATGACCTAAGGTTCTTTTTAACCAACGTCCTAAGCAAAGCGGATAAGGTTCTGTTAGTTACCTCTGTTTGGCCATCGGTCTGAGGTTGACAAGTGGTTGAAAACAACAGCTTAGTTCATAATTTGGTCCACAAGGTTTTCCAGAAATAGCTTAAGAACTTAGGATCTCGATCTGAGACTATGGTTCTAGGCATACCATGAAGTCGGACAACATCTCTAAAGAATAAATCAGCAATGTGGGAGGCATCATTCGTTTTTAAACAGGGTATGAAGTGGGCCATTTTAGAAAACCTATCTACCACAACAAAGATGGAATCTCTACCCAGACTAGACTTAGGCAATCCCAAAACGAAATCCATAGAAAGGTCAGTCCAGGGATGGTAGGGAATTGGTAAAGGAGAATACAGACCTTGGTTTGTGCTTTTGGACTTAGCCTCCTTGCAAGTCACACAACGGCTGCAGATCCTTTCTACGTCCTTTTTCAACCCTGGCCAGTAGAAGTGATCCTGGAGAACTTTAAGGGTCTTGGCTGGACCAAAATGTCCCATTAATCCTCCTTCATGAGCTTCCCTGGTAAACACTTCTCGCAAAGAACAGTGACGTACACACAACCGATTATCAAAGAAGAGGAATCCTTCAGACAGGTAATATTTGCCATGAGCGTGTCTAGAACAAGCAAGATAGGGTTCCCTAAAGTCAGTGTCAGCCTCGTACAGTTCTTTAATAAACTCAAATCCTAACAACTTGGTTCCAAGAGAAGAAAGAAGCGCATACCTCCGGGATAGAGCGTCGGCTACTATGTTTTCTTTACCTTGTTTGTATTCGATGACGTACGGGAAGGTTTCAATAAATTCCACCCACCGTGGGTGCCTCTTGTTGAGCTTTTGTTGGCCCTTGAGATGCCTTAGGGACTGATGGTCGGTGTGTATGACGAATTCCTTAGGCCACAGATAGTGTTGCCAGGTTTGAAGGGCACGGACCAAGGCATACAATTCCTTGTCATAGGTCGGATAGTTCAAGGTTGCTCCTCCTAGTTTCTCACTGAAGTATGCCAATGGTTTTCCTTCTTGCATCAGGACAGCACCTATACCAACACCAGATGCATCACATTCTATTTCAAAGGTTTTTAGAAAGTCGGGAAGAACAAGTAAAGGGGCTTGAGTTAACTTCCCTTTCAAGGCCTGGAAGGCGTCTTCTTGAGCTTGTTCCCACTTGAATCCCACGTTCTTTTTAATGACCTCAGTAAGAGGGGCCGCAATGGTGCTGAAGTTTGGGACGAATCTCCTGTAGAAACCAGCTAATCCATGGAAGCTCCGGACTTCACTCACGGTCTTTGGACTGGGCCAGTCTTTGATTGCTTTGACCTTTTCCTCATCGACACGGATGTCATCAGCTCCTACAACAAAACCCAAGAAAACTAGGTGATCTGCTCCAAGGATACATTTCTTTTCATTAGCAAACAGTCGTTCTGTCCTAAGCACTTCTAGGACTTGTTCTAGATGTCGAACATGCTCGTTCATGCTCTTACTATAGATCAGGATATCATCAAAGTACACGACAACAAATTCTCCTATATATGATCTAAGAACATGATTCATTAAACGCATAAAGGTGCTAGGAGCATTTGTCAGGTCGAACGGCATAACAAGCCATTCATAAAGTCCATGCTTAGTTTTAAAAGCTGTTTTCCATTCATCCCCTTCCTTCATTCTAATTTGATGGTACCCACTTCTAAGATCTATTTTAGAAAAGACCTTTGAACCATGCAATTCATCTAACATGTCATCTAAACGGGGAATGGGATGGCGATACTTAACCGTAATGTTGTTTATGGCTCTGCAGTCCACGCACATTCTCCAGGTTCCATCCTTCTTGGGTACAAGCAAGACTGGGACCGCACAGGGGCTTAGACTTTCTCTGATGTAGCATTTGTTCATTAGATCGTCAACTTGCCTTTGCAACTCCTTGGTTTCAGTTGGGTTAGTGCGATACGCTGGACAGTTTGGTAAGGAGGCTCCCGGTACCAGATCAATTTGATGTTCTATCCCACGGATGGAGGTAGTCCACTGGGAGTTTCTTCTGGGAACACGTCCTGAAACCTGTGCATAATAGGCTTAAGTTCACTCTGCAGTTTCGGTGGGACGTTAGAAACTGTCAGGGTTTCTTTATGAACAAGCAAGATAAAAGATGGGCGAGAAAACAAAGTTTTCTTTACCTGACTTGGCTTGATATAAAAGTTGGACTTTCTGACCTGTTCTGGCTGCTTTTCTAGCTCCCGCCTCTTCCGAAGCTGTACCTGGTCCTGGTGTACTTCGGTTGGAGATAGAGGCATAAGTGTGATTTTCTTTCCTTGGTGCTCAAACATGTGCCGGTTAGTGTATCCGTCATGGACGGCCTTTCTGTCGAATTGCCACGGCCGGCCTAAGAGAATATGTCTGGCGTCCATAGGCAAGACATTGCACACGACCTCGTCATGATATCGGTTGATGGTAATGGGGACGGTGACCTGCTCCTTGACATGCTGGACTCCTTCATTGAGCCATTCTAGCTTAAATGGCCTCGGATGGGGCCTGGTTTCCAGTCCCAGTTTCCTGACAAGGACGTCACTGGCCACGTTAGTACAACTACCACCATCAATGATTAAAGAGCAAACCTTATTATTGATTAAACAACGAGAGTGGAAGAGATTCTCTCTCTGTTCGTTGTCACTGGTCTTAGGTTGGACACTTAGTGAGCTCATGGTCACAAGTAGGTTGCCCTGGGCCGGGTAGTCAAACGGTTCTTCCTCGTCAAAGATTGGTCCACCGTCTTCTCCTTCCTCGTCCTCAGATTCCACTTCCCCATTGTCAAGCATGATCATGACCTTCTGGTTCGGGCACTTGTTGGCATAGTGTCCTAATCCATGACACTTAAAACACCTGATATCTCTGGCTCTACTCGTGGATTCCACGGTTTTGCCCTTATCAAAACGTGAAGGTTGGTTAGTTTTAAACTCGGTATTTGCTGGAAGAGGAGACTTACCTTTGTCCTGGTAGTTTGGCTTAGGTACATAGGCCGGTTTTGGTGAGTAAGCGGGTTTTGGTGCGTAGGCAGGCTTAGAGAAACCTCTCCTTTTAACCTGTTGCTCAATCAGGATCGCTTTGTGGAGCATGTCTTCCACACTTTTAAACTCCTGGAGCTCCAACCGGTCTTGTATTTCTCGGTTCAATCCTGCCAGAAAGCGAGCCAAAGTTGCATCTAAATCCTCCTCAACATCAGCCTTAAGCATAAGGGTTTCCATTTCCTGGAAGTAGTCCTCAACGTTCTTTGTTCCCTGTGTCAAACGTCTAAGCCTCTGATGAAGATCCCTGTTATAGTGACTAGGAACAAATCTTTTTCTCATTAGCTCGGTTAATTCTTGCCAAGTAGTTATTGGACTTTCTCCTATCCTTCTTCTAAGAGAAACTACTTGATCATACCAGTTAATGGCATAGCCACTAAATTTAGCAGCAGCTAGTCTTACTTTCCTAAGTTCCGAAAAGTTTTGACAATCAAAGACAAGCTCAGTTTTTCTTTCCCATTCTAGATAGGCGTCTGGATCGTTCTTACCATCAAAGGTAGGAATTCTCAGCTTGAGTCCACCTAGCCCATCGTCCGTTCTTCTGGCAAATGGGTTTTCCTTCATCCCGGTTTCTGTGGCCTCTCCTGGCCCTGAGAGAACGGTTGTCTTCAAAACGATCTTCCATGTCCTGGCCATCGAATGATCGGCTGTTCCTCCTGCCACGAGCTCTCCTCTGGCCTGGCCTCGCCTGGCCTTGCTGGTCTTCTTGAATTTTTTCCAGTCGGACATTCACTTCTTCAAGACCTAGGTTCACAGCTCTCATCAAATGGTCAGTCAAAGCTTTCATTTGTAGGCTAGATAAACCGCTTCTAGAATTGTTGTTCCTTTCATCCTCACTATCAGACATGGCTTCCTGAAAAGAAACTTAAGCAGATAATGTTATAAACAACAAAACCCTTGCACTCAAGTGTTTATCCTCACCACTCAAGTGTTTTATCTCACGGGTTTCGTTTAAGTAACACTCAGAGTTTTTCCCAAGGTTCTAAAGGAACAAATCAAGCCGATTCTAGCAAGTAACTTCCAAAAAACAAAAGAGAGAGGTCGGACAGAAATTTCTGAAGACAGAATCCGCTTTAACCACCTCAAGGCTGGGTTTCCTCTTCAGCCAGTAGGATTACTCTTCCACCACCCTCCCAAACTGGTTTTCTCCTCAGTTTGTACGTAATAACCTTTTTTTTTTTTTTTAGAAAGATTATAAAGATTTGGACAGAAGATATGGAGGGTAAGAGAGTGGCCCGGATTGTAATGGAAAAAGATCAGAATTTTGCGAATAAATAGTTGGAGAAGATGAACAGGTTTACCAACAAAGAGTGGCTCTGATACCACGTAATGGATCCCTTGGTAGGATTGGACTCTTTGTAGGTAATTGGATATGAATGAGACCACTGCTACTAGCTATTACGGTTCAGACTGATGGATCGAAGGAGACCGTCAAGAGATGCGTAAGTCTCTTGGTATTCCCCGCTCCAAACACTCAAGGAAGTAACCCTTGCAGTGAATCTAAGGAGGTTTTCGTTTGGAAGTAACCCTTGCCAAACAGACGAAATGTTCCAGAAGAACAAAGAGATTTCCTCTCAAGAAAACAATTGATTAAAAACTTCGATAATCCGAAAATGGTGTTCTTACAGACTTATTTATCTTCGCAAGTAGAAGACAAAAAGATAGTGATTAGAGACGAAGAGTTTTTGAGAATTCCTAGACTTAAAATAAATAAGGAAGACTAAATCCAGATCGAGTCAACATCGCCTTCAGTCCACGCGGTTTGGTAAGGGTGACCCTTGAACTTCCAGCAAAGTTGACCCTTGAGCTTCTGGTGAATTTTAGCTTGGTGTTTCTCAGGCACGGATGGAGCAAAGGAGATCTGCATGGGCCAAGTCTGGTTCGGCTCGTGCTAACTGGAGACTCCCACGTTCGATCATCTCCTTTAGTCCCATAATACGCTGCCTCAAGTTTTGGTCGATGGAAAAGTCCATTAAGTCTTGGAAACTCGCTTCTTCCCATGTTGGCTCGATATCCGGACGGCCGTACCGGGATAAAACTGGAGTGTCACGTCCGGTCTCTGAATTGGCTCGGGCCATCTGAATTCTGGCTCGTGCGTTGGCTTCCTCATGACTTTTGGGTCGAGATTGGGATAGAGTGCGCCGGGTGATTCGGTCTTTAGGTCGGCCGTCCCTTCGTAGCTTGCTCCCGTGTCCGGCCGGGTCTATACAGAATACGGCCGTAGCGTCCGGATGTCCTGTTCCTTGGGCTGAGCTGGTTTCCTGTCGGTGAACCTCGGTTTCCTCACGAGCATGGCTCCTTCTGGTCTCTTCTGGACGTTCCTCAGCGTGATTGCCCGGTCCATCCTGTTCTGGTACGTACGGTTCCTCATCCTCCGAACAGTCCGTGGACGTTTGGCCTGGTACGGTACCTCGGTGTCTATCACCCTGCATCAATACAGCTCCCAATCCAAACCCCAAAGCATCTGTCTCAACCACAATATTTCAGCAAAATCTGGCAACGACAGAACAGGAGCCGTAACCATAGCACGCTTCAAACACTCAAACGCAGACTGAGCTTCAGCCGTCCACCGAAACTGGTCTTTCTTCAATAAAGACGTTAAAGGTTTAGCAATCGACCCATATCCTCTGACAAATTTGCGATAATAACCGGTTAATCCTAAGAATCCCCTCAGATCCTTCACAGATTTTGGTGTTGGCCACAGCTCCATTGCTTGAGTCTTTCTTATATCTGTCGCTACTCCCTCCACAGAAATGATGTGATCCAAGTATTCAACTTGTGGTTGACCAAACGAGCATTTTTTTTATTAGCAAAAAGTTGGTGATTGCAGAGAATCTGCAATACAGATGTCAAATGTATAGCATATTTCTGCAAATCCTCACTGTAAACAAGGATATCATCAAAGAAGACCAAGACATATTTGCGCAACAAAGGCCTAAAGATCTCATTCATCAGGGCTTGAAAAGTGGCTGGGGCATTCGTCAGTCCAAAAGGCATTACTAAGAATTCGTAATGACCATCATGAGTACGAAAGGCTGTCTTCTCGATATCCTTGTCTAACATACGGATTTGATGATAACCCGAGCGTAAATCCAACTTTGAATACACAGCAGCTCCATGTAATTCATCTAATAACTGCTGAATGAACGGTATTGGAAATTTATCGGCAATGGTAGCTCGGTTGAGTGCCCGGTAGTCCACACAAAAACGGGAAGTTCCATCTTTCTTCATAACCAACAGAACCGGACTTGAATACGGACTATGGCTGACCCGAATTATTCCTGTCTGCAACATCTGAGCAACCATCAGTTCCATCTCCTCCTTCTGTTTATGAGGATATCTGTATGGCCTTACACTGATTGGATTTGTGCCATGCTTTAAGGTAATAGCATGTTCACGATCCCTTAACGGTGGTAATTGCGTAGGCACAGAAAACACATCCTCAAAATCACTCAATATGGCTAACTGATTCACACGAGTGGCCAAATCACTCAAACTCAGCTCCGACGAGCACATCGCGCTTGTTGATCGAAACCGCGCTCTCACCGCACGAATTTGTTATGAACAACGTACTATTGTTCGATAACACACCGTAAGACAAAGTATCGACGATCCCAAACTCAGGATTCACCTTACGCAATACAATGTATCAAGTACAGAGTTTAGAGAATACAACTTCGATAAACCTCACTCTCTCTCTTTACATTTATTTATAGATAATGAATATAACAGCAAACCCTCTACTTCTCTCCGAGTCTTTGCTGCTTTGCTTCTTAGTCTTCCCTTCTTTCTCCACTAGCTAGTTCCGGCCTTTTGTAAACCCTCCAAGGCATAGCAATATTTTGTTTATATGTTTGCTTGTTAGATAAGCGATTATTGTACTGATTTTGTGTACTGTTTTGATCGATGAAGATGGACAGAGTTGCGGGAACTTACAAGGCTAAATTTGTGGTGAACATGGAGAAGAAGATCCACTCCTGCTAAATGTCAGCTCTCAAGCCTAATCTTTGATTTGCTTCCTTTTAACTGTAGTGGATCAACAAAAAATCTCTGACCTCTTTCGTACAGACAGTTAGTATGAATAATGAATTTATTGATCTTTTCGCAGGATACACGAGTCTCCTCTTCACTGAGACTTCCATGGTAATTTGATCTTGTGGAACATATCCTTTTAGCTAACTTACTTAAACAATAACACTGATCAATATGATTCAAATATAGGTATAGCAGGAAGAAAGGATCTGGAAGTTTCAGAGAGCACATCGAATTGCCTTTTGGTGGATCCTTGGATGTTGTTTTCGTAGACACTGGCTCGTTACAGAAGGTAGAGTCAGCTTGTTTCTGTGAATTTGAGAGGAACGAACATTGGACTTTTTTCTGTTTTCATTGTTTCTTTTTTCTAATTAAATAAACTCTCTTAGTTCACCTCAAGGAAATGATGAGTGGAGCATTGAATGGCTCGATGATCAGTCAATTGAAAGAACTTACTATGATTCTAAAAGCAGCAGATGGAGACTGGTAAGTTCGCCACTCAGCTCATAGACTATCTTGACCTCTCAAGAAACTTGTGGAAATACCGCAACAACCACTTCTCTGTTATTAGTTGCTTACCCAATTTTCTTTATGCTATCCAAAATCAGTCCCTATAATCGATCCCGTGGATGAAAACAACATTCTATAGCCGTTCTTGATACAGGCGCATTGTGGTTGGATCAGACCCGTTATTCGCCAATACACTAAGTAAGGGTCCAGCGGAAGCTAAGAGAGTGGCAAGGACTTTTCAGAAAATCACCATCAAATATGGAGTGGTAAGACACTGAATATCCCATCGCATTCCCAAGAATTTTTTTATCGCTGCATGCTAGTCCAATGAAATGGAAAACATCTGAGAGGAAAAACTTTGACGATTCAAGAACCTATATATAAGCGAAAAAGGCTGCACCAGCAGAGCCAAAGACGATAACTTCACTTGCATTATGGTTCCAAATACATCAGAGAACCGAGGTTCAACGAATGGTAGTAACTAGTAAGAGGTAACAACATCTCTTATGACATTATTGATCATAAACATCTCAAACTCAATGTCTTAGAAAAATGCTTATTTCTCAATGTCAGGGAAATGGAAGATGGGTTTCTTCTTCACAGAGTCAGCTTCTCAGAGTTTGTAAGTACTTTTTTCTAAAAAATTAATTCTCTTGGTCAGAGATATGTTTTACTTACTCGGTGCCGTTTGCATGCATCATCAGTTCTCGATCCAGCATTGTTTCTAAATTGGAACTGGGTTACCGGTTCCAACACAACGTCCATTAATATTCAACACAGCGTCCATTAATATGAACCATTACTGTTGATTTTAGAATCCGGATTTCTAGAGAAACATTCCGGTAATTTATTATGTAGGAAATTTTTTAAAATGTCGAGTGGAATATTCAAAATCCATGGAGAAGCAGTTCATTATCGGAAAGTGATATTAGAGATGACCATCACTCAAGATATTATGAGTGTTTTCAATTCTAAGATTCTTCTTAGAAACACCATGACAATAACCAAGAGCTAAAGAAATGAGTGGAATGTACAACCTAACAATCTATTTTAAGAAGCATAAAAATGACCGTACCACAAGAGCTAAAGATGTCAGAAATGTGTTTACGCATTTCTAGAGTGTGTCCCATCGTCATTTATCTTTCAAAGTTTTTAAAGTAATTGAGGTATATGTTTATATAATGTTTTGTTTAGTATATGAAGTTTAATGTTTCAAATGTTGATAAGAGTTAGAGATGTGTTTCAGGTTCAGTATTAGAGAATGAGTAACTAGTTTATCTTGCAAAGTTTTTGAAATAATTGGGGTATATGTTTATATAATGTTTTGTTTTGTATATGGAGTTTAATGTTTCAAATGTTGATTGTAGTTAGGGATGTGTTTCAGGTTCAGTATGAGAGAATGAGATACTAGTTTGTCTTGCAAGGTTTTTGATGAAATTTAGGTATATGTTTATATAAAGTTTTGTTTAGTATATGGAGTTTAATGTTTCAAATGATGATCATAGTTAGAGATGTATTTCAAGTTCAGTATGAGAGAATGAGATACTAGTTTATCTCGCAAGGCTTTTGAAGAAATTGAGGTATATATTTATATAATGTTTTGTTTAGTATATGAAGTTTAATATTTCAAATGATTGTCATAGTTAAATATGTGTTTCAGGTTCATTATGAGAGAATGAGATACTTGTTTGTCTTGCAAGGTTTTTGAAGAATTTAATGTATAAGTTTATATAAAATTTTCTTAGCATATGGAGTTTAATGTTTCAAATGTTGACCATTATTAGAGATGTGTTTTGTGATGCCACGTAAAGACTGTCAGCGAAGGTATATTGTGGAACACCTAAATGAAGAATGACTGCTCTGATCATTCGGGGTCAGTGATCCATGTTGAAGTCTATAATGATGTTAAAAAAAGCAAGAAGTATCCTCATCAAATAACCTAGTAATTTATGACACCACTTGACACCATTTAAGGACCACCGATTCCAACATAAACATCTCTAACAAACAACATAAAGTCTTCTCATTCCACATAATAGAATTCCTCAGTTCCAGATTAACACACTGTTCGTTATGGGCTCGCTCCCATCATTGCATATATATGACTATTCTTACTCTTTAAAATTCTGTTTTATGCATTTGGGGACATGAAGTTCATTTTCTGATCTTCATTGGACTCATTTCAGTTCCCAATTCCTCTTTTTGGTGTATAGGAGTTGGTTGGTTAACGGTGTCTCCCAATGAAAAAGAAACAAGATATTTAAGTCATTCTTCATTTATGTGTCCATATTTCTAGTGGTATTAATTGTTATGACCATTTTTTACTTTTTAATTTTATGTTTTATTAATTTGGGGACATGAAGATATCATAGAACGATCAGAGTGAATGATCTATGAGTGCATCAGACAGGTTTTCATCACTCTCTTGAGCACCACCGGAAAAGAAATGGAATCAAGTAAATGAACCAAATTGGGGATACTGTTTTATGACACATGCAATTAATGGACGCTGTGTTGGAACAATGTCACTTTATGCTTCTCATTCCTCATCTGCTTTGGCTGATATATAAGTTTTTATATATGAAAAGCCTATATAAACTGATAATGAACTGTAATGGTCTATTATCATAAAATTTGAGGGATTCTATTTATGCATATTCTTTACTTGTATTAAGTTGTCTCTTATTCCTCTTTTTGGTGTATAGGGGTCATACAAAATATCATTAAGCTTAAAAATCCATTTCTTATACTCAGTCACTTGAATTTGGGGTCATACAAAATATCATTAAGCTGAAATATCCATTTCTTATACTCAGTCACTTGATTTTTCGCTGACTCTATTAACCCCAAAGTTCTATGATATTCTCCTTTGCTTCACTAAACAGATTCATAGCGTCTCATTAAAAATATTCATTGAAATGAGTCCAATGAAGATCAGAAAATGAGGAATGAGTTACTTTAAAGATAACTAGATTCTAACTCATCCTAACGACCTGATCATAATATGTAATTTTTAATATAACTATTTTTTTAAAAAAACAAAATCATAATATATGTACTTATATTAATTTATGTATATAAATACTTATTTTTTATAAATGACCTCGAGGACACAGCGTCGATAGGTATAGCTTGGAGTTCTTAAAAATACTCGCATGGGTGTAATGAACTGTTTTAACTCAAAATATGGTGGTATGGAGGCAATTGTGGTATGAGTTCTAGATCTTTACTCCCCAAATTGTCTTGCATCATTCCACTAGAAATATGTATTGGTACATCTGTTTTTAATACTTTGATAAATATAAATTGAACTTGACTGTACCACCTTGTTCTGATACACTTTCTGGAACAAACAATTCGTTTGTGAACTTCTATTATTGATTCAAACCTCTTAAGATATTATTGGCTCTTGCATATTTCGATGGTTAACATCATCACCATTTGAGCTCACAGATATAGCATACTTATCAATCTCTTCATAAATGTCATATTTCTGTCAACTCTTGCTTTTTCATCAAACTGATAGTACACGTTTTTCTCAATTTCATATTCCTCGGTCTCATCTCTCTGTGTGTCAGCATCTACAAATGTCTCAATTGAATTGGTTCACATTGGAGCTGCACACATCTTCTTAAAATTCTTGTCACCATTTGCTAACAATTTTTTCATCTTCTACTTCTTCAAAAAGGGCTTTATATCATAATCTTTGACCCTAAATAGTAACTGGCAGCTGATTCATTAGATTTGAAAACAATGGGAATGGTGGACCTTCAATTATCCGATAACCACCACCTATGTAAAAAAATTCCCACCAACCATGTCCACCTTCCCACCATGTTAATTAAGGGTGTTCAATCAGGTAAAACCGAATCGTACCAATTTATACCGAACCGAAATAGAAAATGTGATTTGGTTTTGGAAACCACAGTATATGGATATGGTTTGGTTATAAACCGAACAAACTGAATAAACCCAAAAAAGCAATTGCAAAAAATATAATAGTATATAATAGTATAGTTATATGTAAATTGTATAATATAAAAATTATATAAATATATATATATATATATATGTAAACGATCTTATTAATATAATTTTAATATTTCACGGTTTTAACGGAAAAACGTGATACTACGATTTTGGTGGAAAAATACAATTTTATGATTTTTGCAAAAAAAAAAAAAAAAAAAAAAAAAAAAAAAAAAAAAAAATCAAGATGTTACTCTTTTGGTTGAGAAACACAATTTCACGGTTTTGACAAAAAAAATTCAACTTCACTCTTTAGGTGGGAAAATATAATCTTACGGTTTTGGCAGAAACACACAATTTTACAGTTTTTGTGGAAAAATGCATTTTTATGGTTTTTGCGGGAAAATCCGATTTTACGATTTTGGTAGGAAAATGCGATTTTATGATTTTGACGGAAAAATGCGATTTTATGGTTTGGCAGAAAAAAGAATTTACGATTTTGGCAGGAAAACGTGACTTTGTGGTTTTAACAAAAAAAATATGATTTTATGGTTTTTGCGGGTGTTGTAGCATAAATACAACGATCAAATTTTGTCTATATAGATAGTTTGGGGATTTTGATCGTTTTGTAACCGAGAAAAAAAGTGAATGGTTTTAAGTAAAATATTTAAGAATTTGTGATGAGCGAAATGAATCACAAAAAATGAGAGAAATATAGGAATAAATAAACTTTAGTATCCTCAGTTCCATAAAGTCTTCTCATTCCACATGTTGAGGCAACATGATGGGAGCGAGCTGAATTTGTAGCTTGAATCGATAAATATGCAATGTTATAATCATTCTTACTCATTAAAATCATCGCTGCCATGGGTTGCAAGCTTTTCATTCTCGGTGAAGATGGCAATACTCCGCCTTACCTTTTTGTATTAGTCCTTGCCTTTTTAATAGTGGAAGCCTTGAGTCTTGTTGTTGGAAATCATATACACGGTAGGGTCATACGCACATTATACCCAAATTATGGCCTGACATATCAAATCATGCAAAAATCTGTACGATTGTTATCTTGATTGAATTTTCTCGGGACTGCTACATTAAAGAACAAGTGAGTAAATGAATGTCTTTGTATTCTCCTTTCAGATGGTGCTCATGTTTCTTTCATTTTTCAAGTTAAAAATATTCCTCCAGTGACCAAAGTTGATGATGCATAATCCAATTTGCCGCAGAATTTACGTATCTGATACATTGTTTCAAGGAGCTAAAGACCAGTGGTTTACATTGTCAATTGAATGAGAAGATCGACATTAGGGATACATTGTCGATCGTAACTAGTGGTATCAAAATATGAAACTTATCATGGGTCCCAAACCTGAAGCACTTCAGTTAAAACGGATTATGTTTAGTGAAATTGAGAATAATCATAATGATTCCAGTGGTACTTATTGTTATGACCATTCTTACTCTTAAAAATTCTGTTTTAAGCATTTGTCTTATAGATCGATTGAAACAATGATCGGTTGAAATTCATTTCTCAGATTTCTAAAATTTGAATCTTCCATATATTACGATGATAATTTTAGTTGTATAATTGTCTGTACATATATTTCTTCAAGAACCTGATGTTCGTCATTGTTAGCTTATGAAGAACGAATAGATTGTTAGCTTATTGTATAGTCAGGTGTTTGTGCAGATGGGCGGTAGCTCGCTCAGTCTTGATCATGCGTCCACTTGTATTAGTGATTGTGAGTCCTTTTTTGTGTGTCTGCAGCAGTCTTGAGAGGGAGAAAAAGAGAGAGAGAACATGTTGGAAAAAGACAAAACATTTTCCTCATATATCTCACTTTTGACCTCCACAAGCTCCAAAAGAGTTTACAACTTTACATTTGGAAACCAAAAGCTGACGCTGACACAAGACCAACAACACATCCTCTTATTTATTGTCTGTGTGTTCGAGTAGTACTTCTCAGTTCTGCTGAGAAAGATATGGAGAGAATGTCTGTTTGTTTATGTGTTGTGTTCCTGGTCTTCCTTGTTGTTGCAGATGCAACGTATCTTCCACGACGTTCCTACCATCTTTTATCACTGAGACAAAAAATGTATACCTCCAAGTCAAAGACAGAGTTACCCTTTCACTTTCAGATTCGTTACTTCCCTCAGAATCTTGACCACTATAGTTTCCAACCAGAGAGTTACAAAATCTTCCACCAGAAGTACCTCATAAACAGTCATTTCTGGCGCAAAGGTGGCCCCATCTTCGTCTACACAGGCAATAAAGGTGATATCGAATGGTTTGCTTCCAACACCGGTTTCATGTTGTACACTGCGCCTAAGTTCCAGGCTATTCTAGTCTTCATCGAAGTAAAAGCTTTTTCAAAATCTCATTATGCATGTCTTGTTTGAAGAATCTAACTTAAAACGCTAATGGTGATGTGTTTGTCCGCAAGAAGAATGCCACACTTTGCATACATATCTATAAGGGCGTTTCCCAATAAGATATTTGACATGAAGCCACATTTCAGGATGTGAGAAGGGATTCTAGATGTAAAACTCAATGATGTTGAATGGGTGCAAGCTGAGACGATAGCCAACAGAGTAACCGAGTTGGGTTCCACTCCTTCTTTTCTCATTTGACTTAACAGATTCATAGCTTCAGAGCAGTCTCCAGCCTTGGCATAGCCACCAATCATTGAACTCCACATTACAACATCTATCACATTTGATTCTTCGAAAGTGACAACCTGTCTGATGGATTGTCGGGACGGACTGACGGAGCGAAAATCAAGTTTTCGCGATGAAAACCTGTCTGATGGACTGTCGGGATATTGCATACCTTAAAGACAGACACCATCATCCAGAGAACCTGATGTTCTGATAAAATATGCATTGCATATTTAAATCATTGTTTAATGTTAGCTGTGTTGGAGATGATTCATTGTTTGTCCACATTTGAATGAGAAGGAATATTCTTTACTTGTATTAAGTTGTCTCTTATTCCTCTTTTTGGTGTATAGGAGTTGGTTGGTTAACGGTGTCTCACAATGAATGAGAAACAAGATATTTAAGTTTCTCATTCTTCATTTAGGTGTCCCACAATGCATATTTCTAGTGGTATTCATTGTTATGACCATTTTTACTTCTTTTAGATCTTCACTCAAAGAAGCGCATGAAGATCGAAGATTTAAATGCTATAGGGGTGTACGAAAGAGGGCGTGGGGCAAATGGGTATCTGAAATCAGAGTTTCAAGGACTGGAAAACGAATATGGCTAGGTTCATATGATGCTCCAGAGAAGGCAGCTCGAGCCTAGGAGGGGATAATCGAATAAACAGATTTGAAGGTTTACTAAAATTATGTTTTAAGCAATGAATCATCTTTAAGATTCAAGTGTTACCGGTGAAAAGTAAAAAGTTTGAAAATTGGTATCTATTTCGTCGTGGATCAAAGTTGATAAAATACAATAAATACTTTATCTCGGTATGTAACAGGTTTCTAACCATACCCGTGATGCGCTTTTCTGGATCAAACACTAGAAATACTAAAGTGTGTGATATTTATGTTGACCCATAAAGTGGAATCCCTCTAACAATATTAAACAACACCGATTCCCATCAATTTTTCAGTTCAGATATCAAGGCATATTGACTGTGAGGATGATTAACCTTAAATCAACCGATCATTTTAATGATTAACCCTAAATCAAGCAGTATATTATGTTAAAATACAACTGATTTCTCCTATGTATTAAAAGTTTTATATATAACTAATATTTATTTTTATTACATTAATGGTTATTGGTCAAATTATTTTATCCGCGCCAGGTGCGGATAGAACTCTAAGAGAACTTTAAAAATAAGGAAAACACATTAAAAAGCTGTTTAATTTTCAACCGTTGGATCTCCCATTTCCCTCCAAAGAGATCATAATCATATTGTTCTTCTTGTTAATTTTCCAGAAAACAGAGGAAACAGAGAGAAGAACAAGATCACAGACGTTTCAATGGCGGATGTAAAGAACCTGTTCCTCATCACGAAACACCCATCAATGACACATATTTTTCTAACTTCTCTATTCTTTCTCTCTCTCTTCCTCCTCTCCTCTTCCCTTCTCTCAGATTTCTCCCCCTCACTATAATCAATTATTGTTATTACTCTCCCAATCCGAATGTATGTTTGAATGAAAGTGGAATGATGATCATAGATAGAGATGTCTCCGATCAGTTCATTTCATTGTAATGTCAAATCTACAACAAACAGTTCCATCAGACAGGTTTTCATCGGGGATTTGATACACCATTGTTTGGAAAACTGTTTGACACAATTCTTGATTTTAACTAATACTAACGTTTTCGAATCTAGCGTGGCCCAACCGGTGAGATTGACACATACTATATATGATCCAGAAACCATCAGAAATCTTCGTATATAGAAGATAAACTTATATATATATCAGTTTTAAGAATCATTATTAGAAAAAGGATTTAATTGTTAGAGCATCTTCAGTAGTGGATACCACTTGAGGTTACTGACAATTAAACATTAATAGTTTTTATTAGTTAAGTTATATATTTCAATTTTAAGTTCTTAAACAAAAAATTGATTATTTAGAAAGGCACATATATTTGTAGAGTTTCTTAAAAGGCTTTCATAGTTTTTATTTTAGAAATCTATTTAGAAATTAATCATCTTTCTCTTTCCGTTTTTTTTAGTAGATGAGAAATTCACAAGAAAATACTAATTGAATTGGTGTTATAGTAATAGAACTTGACAAAGAAAATAGTATACAACAATAAAGATTTGTCCTATTACATGTGCCTATCTCAAATCTGTTGTGTAAGAAACATTCATGCAGTTCAATAAGCCATGCAAATTGAAATGTGTCAACTTCCTTCATAAATATGTTTTTTAACACTAGGAAGCCAAATATTTTTCCTATGAAGACAAAAAAAAAGCAATTCAACTGGAGTGTACACTGTACATATTAGATTCTTACATACCTGGTTCTTATTTCAGATCAATTCATCCTCGACAACCTCAATACAGACGTATCTTATATTGACAACCTCAAATTTAATTTTCAAACCAAAATTATATATGTGTATACAATCTATATATTAAACTCCAAATATGCACCAAGACACCATTGTTAACATTTTAATTTTCAACTGTTTTTAAAATTTTAATAATTCTATTATCTTATTCTAAATACAATGTAAAAATAGTTAGACTAAACAAGATCGGATCTAAAATCAAAACACTTACTGCAGTAGCCTTGATCTTTGACTTCAGTTACTGCGCCTTTGTTCCTCCAGTCAACGGACTTAGGAAGGATATCACCAACACTAGTCTTGTATCGGTCGCTGCTAGTCATGTAAACATGGTTCTTGGGTGGTCCTGGATCAGCCCCGTGACAAACTTCTTTGTACTCATGGAGCGATAAATCTGCAAACCGGGTCAAACCGAGCCGATAACTAAGATTATCAGCGTTCCGGTTAGTAATGAAACGGAGGTTGTTCTTGAAAATCGTTAAACGTCGTTCCTTCTCGGCAACGAAGTCGTACACTTTCCCATGTTTGCTCATCCATGATTCGAAGATCAACTCAGCTTCAGCGTCGAATATGCTCTGACGGCGGCCTGGACCCGCGGTCACCTGGTGGTTATCGTCGTAGGACATGTCCATGGCAGTGACACAAGATGTGATGAACATTGCTAGTAAGAGCACCAGCATGGCTAGTTTAGCACTACTCATTTTCTTTTTGGGGGCTTAAAACTGATGAAACTTTGATTTGTGTTAACAAAAGGAAGAAGTGAAGAGGTTTATGTGTTGTGTAATTTTGGGTAACACATGACAGTATTTATAGTACTCAAAGGTGTGATCGATAACAATTGTCCACTGGAGTGAACAAGTGGGCAAACCTACTCTTGCAATCATTGGCGTGAGTGCCCCAGTAAATCCTCCATCAAAGATTCGAAACAAGAAACTTCTAAAAAATGTAATGATCACTATTGTGTAAAAATAAGAAATTAATGTCAAAGGAATACCCTTACAAATAAAATTGTAGAAATAGTCCAATAACTTTAAAATACAGACGCTATCCTTAATCCTTTAAGAAAGATTGGTAGTAAAGAGTCTAGTAGATCTAAAACAGAAATAAAGTACAAATATAAAGGAAATTAATGGTAGATTAATAGCAGATATATAATCTTCTTTATAAAAGGCACTTTTCTCTCCACATAGAGGTCCACGTCGACAACTTAATTTTGGGACACCTGTCACTCTACACTTTTCTTAAAAACTAAACGCAAAAAAAAACCTACTGCTTTGTTAACTCCGCAGCTTCATCTTCCGACTCTCTACGGCGTCGCTCAGATTCCTTCCTCAATGTTTCGTATGCGTTGATGACGATGCCGCCAATCGGTGTAGGTGACGGCGGAGGAGGAAGCTTTATGCCGTTCTTTAACCATAGCCTTCGTACAAGGTTCCTCTGTTCCAAACCGGAGCAGTGAGCAATACGGAGTTCGTCATCATCCCACCATTTTCTTCGTATATCTCATCGTGTGGTTCTTCAGTATCTATATGATTGGCAAAAGGATGTTTTTTTCTCCGCGGCTGAAGAGGTTCAAGAATCTTCCGACATGTATGTTTTGATTCTGTGCTTTCGTCTCAATTCGTATGGTTACCGTTTAGCTTGTCATGTTAGAAAATCGGGGATTATTGGAGAAAGTGGTTGGTTCTACCATGATCAGAGTGAGGACCTTCGTGTATTTCATAGTTTTTAAAAAATTTAATAGGCAATAGTTGAAGGAATTGAGCTATCAAATTTGAAATCTCTTGGAGCTGTTTTCCTTTGGTTTCTGATGACGTTATTTAAGTAGTGCAATTATCTGTGTTCTTTTGTTGTATTTCCAGAATGGAATCTGCGTATAGGCTTTGGATTAAAGAGAAAAGAGAAGGTCGAGGCACCGTAGACTCAGATGAGCTCTGCAAAGAACTACAAGCAGCTTTGAGCGCAGCCAAATGGCAGGTTTGTAAATAGCTTCACACGAACAAAAAAAAATGTTACTTTGATTATTCCCTGTTCATTCAAGTTAGTGATTAGTATATTGTTGTAATTTGAATTAGTTGGAAGAGTTTGAGAGGGCAGTGAGGTTAAGCCATGGACATTGTCGAGACGACACTACGTTAACCAGGCATAAACAGTTTCTCGCCGCTATTGAAAACCAGATTTACCGACTACAATCTGCTCTGCAAGAGGCTTTAAGTGATAATGGGAAACAGCCTTTGCGTTGGGTGGATCTCAACAAAGAAGAGCGTGCTGACCTTGCCATGTTTCTATCTGGATCTTCTCAGACCTCAGAGAGTTTCATCAGTGAAAGCATCAACTTGAGAGATTCGTCAACAAGTTCCTTAGCAGAGAATCCGCCTGGGATCAACAGTAGAAGAGAGACTAGATGTTACGGTGACAGTCCGGATTGTGTGATAGACATTGACGAGAGAGGAAGCCCGGAAAGTGCTGATGCTATAATCCGCGTTCAGGCAGATAAAAAGGCGGCTATAAGAAGAACATGGAGTTCACCAAATGTTCCTAATATAAGTGCGTTGAGGATTAATGTTTCTGTTGATGCGAAAGAAGAGGAGAGGAAGAGATTTGTGTCAGAAATCAAAGATTCACCTAAAGAAAAAGGATCTAAACCTCTGTTTTGGATGCAGAGATGTCATGACTATAACCAAGTAAGCTCCCGCTATTGAAAAATCATCTTAATACGATGATGTTGGATTATAGGTCTTAGGTGTTTAGCATTTTGCACTTCTTTATATTTATACTATAATATAAATCAGTTGTCCCAGGTCTCTTTTGGAGTTATTTGCAGAGGTACAAAAGCTTCATACATTCTTCCCCGCCCTTCCACACGTATGTAGGCTACTGAACCAATGTGAGTATAGCTGTTTCTCTGGTTTATCTAAATGGAGAGAGGTGTGTCGTTTTATAATGGAAAAAAGCTTATCGTCTCCTGCAAATAACCGACGGGAACCTTCCACGTTCCCGACCATTAATATCACTCTCTCTTGAATTCCCATAACTCCCCCACTAAAACTTTATTACATCCGTTACAACTACAACACTTATAAAACTAGGCTTCTCCAAACAATCACTCCTCACAACTCTCCAAACTTTACACCTTTCTATTCACTACACCTCTCACATTCGCAAGCGTCCTTCTTCCAAAATGGCCGGTCTCGACTTTGTCGCTGTTCCAACTGAGTCATCTCACGTAACTTTTGATGACCTCCACCTTGGGCGCTCTTCACAACACGTCATATGTCGTCTTCTTAGATTCTGGGACTCGAGAAACATCAAGAAGGATAATGAGTTCATGGGAATCACACTTCTTTTCCTCGATGAAAAGGTAAGGATCTAACTTTGAAATCATATGTCCATAAAAAAAAAAACCTCATTCTTAACATTTATCCGATTGCAGAACTCTGTCATCCATGGTTTCGTGCCATCTACTCTTGCCAATCAATTCCGACCACTCCTACGTGAAGGACTGATATTCAAAATCCACTCATTTGATATTGGTCGATGTACGAAGCTGTACAAGATTACTGACAGTCCTTTTGTCCTTCGTTTCATGCCTCACACAGGGATCGCTCCAGTTGAAACAACTATTTCAATCGAGCGCATGAAGTTCATGCTTAGGAAGTTCCAACAGCTTCAAGCACTAGCCAACACCAACTTGGAGTTGCCAGGTGCTACCTTCCTCTCGCTCTTATTATTCCATATGTCAATTTGACATAAGCCGTAATCAGTTGTCTGATATTATTGTCTTCAATCTACTGCAGATGTTGTAGGCCAAATCAGGTTTGTCCAAGGGTCTAACCTTAATGATCCCACCTCTACACAACGCCTTGTCATCCGGTTCCTTATTGATTCGTAATGTTATCAAATACTTCACTTCTTACCTTTATGAACAGTGACAAAGAATCCTTCAAAGCTACAACTAACTTTCTTTGAAATATTTGCAGGAACGTCACCGTCTGCCTCTCACTTTGGGATGATGCTGCAGCCATTTTTCGCTCCTACATGTGTTCTGAAAATCAAAAACACTCGGTGATGATCGTGACTACTGTCAACCCCAAACTCTTCGGAGGTAATTGTGTTTCACATATTTTTAAAATATCTTCTCATAAGGAATCTAACATTTGTAGTCTTCCAATCTTATCATTAAAACATGCAGGGAACTTATTCTTGAATTCAACTCCAGCTACGAGATTTTATTTTGACACCACCCACGAGGCAATAATGAACTTCAGCCAAAGGTACCTCATATTCACTTTCCTACATTCAATTTTTGAATGACATTAACACTAACTATTATTATGGCAATAACAAGGGTGGGCATCAATGGGGACACACAAAACTTCAGCCAGTCTGACACCATGGAGAGCTTGGCCAAGATGGAAACTGTTTCCATTACAGAGTTAGAAAAATACATATCTAGACCAGCTGAGGAGGTAATGACTTACTTAAAGCTGCACACTCTACCACATGGAACAAAACATTTACATTAGAAGCTTTTTATATTAATCTTTAATATTGGTGGCCTTTAACAGATACAAGATGCTGATTTCCTCTGCAAAGCAACAATCGTTGGTGTCTTGCAAAGGAATGGCTGGTCATACATATCATGTGGTTCTTGTAGCAGAAAGTTAGACAGAAGTGGAACAGCTCTCCGATGCAACAAATGTGTCTCCTCTGCAGTCACTGGCATTGTCAGGTAAGCATGGTAGCTTTTTACAACAATCTTTTTCTAAATTACATGTATCCATATTGTTAAAATTGCCACACAACCTATATATCATATAATATAAGTTTTTTTTGTTCTTTCCTTCGTTTGTTAATAGTTGGACGTTTAAATTTTTCTAAAAAAAATTGAATATGTCATCTGCAGGTACAGGGTTGAGCTAGCTGTAAAGGACAACCATGGAAGCGCCACTTTTGTTGTCTTTGACAGCGAGATGACTAAACAAACATCCAAAACTGCTGCAACTTTAACCCTCGAGGTAATCTCCACCACCTCATATATACATAATCTTCACATATCTGTTATTTCTATAAAGGAAATTAATTACAAAACACATGTTCAAAATAAAAACAGGCTACCGAAGATGATGAAAATGAGCTGCCACCATGTCTCAATTGCTGGGAAAACATATATGTTCCAGATAAGAGCAAGTCCTTTCAATTTCACACCCAAACACAGGACATTTACAGTTAGTAAGATGACAGAACAGGCTGCAGATGAGGTTCTGGGTGAGGTATATTTCTTGAAACAAAACACCACATCCCAAAAATGCTACATATAACTTCCTATGTATGTTATATTGTCCTGAAAACTTTTGAATCAGAATATATCACAGGCTGCTCACATTGTGATTGAAGAACCACAACAACAGAATCAGAATTCCGATGTTCAACCTTTCATCAATGTTGAGGTGGAACCATCCACCAGTGACAAGAATGCTCTACCCAACAACAGCGACAATAATATAAAAAGTAGAGTGAAGAACGATGACGAAGGTTGTTCTTCGAAGAAACGCAGGAGGGAGTAATTGTGAAGACAATAATAAACTGTCTACCCATCTCTTTACAAACCAGTTTTTTTTCTTTTTTTTTTTTGCCTCACCTTTTCTTTTATCATTTAGTTTCTTTCCATTGTTGCTTTTATGTGGGCTTTTAAGTGAATCACAAAAAATTTTTTTTTAATGATAATGGGTATTTAGACAGTATTTAAACAATTTTTCACAAATATTTCTTTCAATTTATTAGTCAAGTTCTTCTGTACCAAAAAATTGAGTGGAAGTACTTTTAAAATTTTCAAAGTAATTTACAATTAACAAGCAATATTATTTAAGATTTTAGCTTATTCAGAACAGGTAAACCCATTCAAAGTGGCAACCAAAAAAAACAATTTAAAGATTACCCCCTCCTCTTACGCATTCTGTTCTCGAGTTTTAACAACCCATACACGTAAACCTTCTATCTAAAAGGACACTACTCTTACAGCTATATGCTCCACGTGTCTATCTGAAAATTCACATCTACATTTCGGATTATTATCATCTATCTTATTGTTATTATGACAAAATTATTTATCTTCTTCTATGAAATCACTGTTAAGAGACTTACAATATATAATTATATTTCCATATCAGTGAATAAAAAAACAATTTAAGTTATTGTTTTGGTAACTCCGCAGCATTCATTTTCTCATCTTCTATGGCTTTGCTCTCATTTTTTCTTAAACGTTTCGTACGAGTTTATGCTGATGCCATCGCTTGCTCGGTGGAGGTGGCGGAGAAGACTAAGAATGGAGAATTTAAGAAATCACGAGACGTAGTAAAGCCGTTAAAGGAAGACAACAGAGAAAGATTGAAAGAGATGGGTCCTGGGCCTGATTGTGGAGTTTAACATAAACCCAGAGAGGAAGATCTCACTGAGTATAATCGGAGGCATGTGTCTCAGACACCAACAACTGCTGATTAAGCATCAATGTAATACATAGTCTGTCTTTCATAATCTTCAAACTGGACTACATACATATATATCACTGTTCAAACCAAGTCGAGAACATACTATTCTCTGTAAACATCTCAACAAATTTCCAAGTTTGGAGTCTAAAAAAAGAATAAATAAACATCTAACAAAATTTGTAATTATTCCTACAGCCTCAGTCGGCCCACTGTTAATAACTCACCAGAAAAAATCTGCCGAAAAAAAAAAAAACCGCCCTTTCATATTCTATTAAGATTATAACCTCCAAATCTAAACCTCACCCCATGATTCCTATTAAATAACCACATCAATGACTCATTACTTTAATCATTATTAGTGTCTAAGGAGTGAATCCCAAAAGACAACAGATGTCAAAACCAATATAAAAAGGTGTAAGCTGACCAAACAATGACAGAAACAATCTAAAAAACAAAAAACACCCGGGCCCAAAACAATGACAGAAACAATCTAAAAAACAAAAAACACCCGGGCCCAAAACAATGGCACCACCTAGATCCGGAGAAAGCATACTACAATCTTTACCTCACGAGCTTCTTGGAGAAATTATGGAAAAAGTTGGCAGAAACTCTCCTGTTGATTTTGTCAACACTCTGTCCTCATGCAAAGATATGCTTCAATCAGCAGATAAGGAGGTGTTACGCAACCTAAACCTCACCCCATTTGTAAAGAAGCCCTTGCTGTCTTACAAGTACACAAAAATAATGGACAAGTGCCTCAGCAGCTCAAACCTAGAGGCACACTATGTCAAAGGTATTGTCTCTTATCTCCATGAAAACACACCTACTGATGGCATGCAACACTTTGGCATTGCAGCCAATGGAGGCCACACAGAATCACTCTACCTATATGGAATTATTTTGCTATGCAATGATCGGATGGAAGAAGGAAAACATTACCTGGCCCAGCTCAATATGATGGATGATACCGAAGCAGCAGATGCATGCTGGAAAAAAATCAAGAGATCCTTGCATGGGATTAGGGTGGAGAAAAAGGCTGTATACTTCACATCAATGAGGAAGTTGGAACCAAGCGAAGAATGCCATATCAATGACTTGGCAAACACCTGTGAAAAATGTTTTCCTTTCAAACAAACGGTGAAGTTTGTGTTTATGATGTAGAAATTCCCCACACTTTTCATTACAAGTATTTATCTTTCTGGTTTATATTCCACTTTGATAATGTAAAAGTCACCAAACTTAACACATCATTTTCAAATAAAATCCTTCCATTCGGCTAATTTATGTTCCACATATCTTCATATTAATTTTGGAAACTGTAATATAAAAAAAAACGGCCACAAAAAGTTAGGAAGCATTAAGTGTGGAGCTACGAGTATGAGCCTTCAGAGCGAGATATTGTATACGCAGAAGGCGTTACCGAAGGAGATTGATTAGTTTTCATGGAGTTTTCTCTCAACGCACAAAGTCTAACGTCTGAACCTTACCCGGAGAACTCTGACGTCTTAGCAATGTTTGAGTTCTTCACTCTTGCACCAGACGTTAAGTACTCATTATCAAAAACTTGTGCAGGTACCAGCTGATCCGCGTAAACACGAAGGGCATGAACGATAGCTGCAAATGGGTAGATATGTTTGAAGATGTACGAGCAGTCATCTTCAGCCACAGCTTAAGTGATTACGATCAGATCGATTTCCAGAAGAAGATGGTCCAAAGCAAAGAGCTTCTCGAGTCGATGGTTAACCATCCGTGTTTTAAACTTAAAATAAATTTTTGGTTAAAATAAATTTGTGTTAAGATACTCAAAGTTAATTTTTTATTCAAAACTGATCCAATGGAGTTCTTTATCACATTCCATTTTACGGGTTAACCTGTCCAATGGAGTTCAAGGAAACTTATTGTCGTCCTATTGAGTATTTTCCTTTTATGATTATTTGTGATTGGTTAAACACTTAAACGGAGATACGTTACAAACAGTCGATAGGAAGTTATAAATGGCCCAATAGACAAACGCTTAAAAAAGGAACTCCTAATGAAAATATTTAAAAACCCAACAAATTATTAGCTTCCCTATTGACTTTTTGTTTTCTTTTTTCTTCCTACTCTTCAAACCGTCATCAAATATATTTCACTTCAGTACCTGAATCTTTGTCCACCTGATGTTCATCTTCTTATGTCAAATTTGTTAATCATTACATATAGCATACTGTTTAGTGTTATATGTACTGATTTGGTGACGGAGCCAACGACGACGAAGACACCGGTGCTCAGGCTGCTCCGATCGTCTGGCTCAAAAAGTTCATCGTCACTACCGGTAAGGAAAACAAAATAAAATCTTCAATCTGTATGTCAATCCCCTATTCTCTCTATATGCAATCGTTTGATCTAATCTTAACGGATCCGATCGTAAATACTCGTCCTTGACGACGTTAACAAAGTAGATAATAAATACGACATTTGTAGGAGTTCAAAAAATACGGTTTGAAGGAAAACGAAAGATGCCTGTGCATAATCCGCGAAAGAGGAAAGTACAGAAAGAGACACTACATACAATCGCAATGAAAAAATCCAAGAACAACGCACAGCAAAATTCAACTCCCACAACCATCACAAGTAAGATCTCAAAACACATTCCTCACATTCATATTCACAAAGCAGTAGCCTGGATAAATATAACTCGCATACCATATATTTAATGGAAAATAAATGTACATTTTGTTCAAAAACAGGTCATGCAGCAGCTGCCAAACAATCAAACAAACCGGTTGCAGATTTACAAGGTACATTTTTAGTGTTCACTCAAAGAGAGTAACATACATTAACCAAATATATATAAAAGATTAATCATCCTTACTGCAGAAAACCAGAGACGGGCGAGGCATATGAGGCGGTTAATTATTAACAAAAGAAGAGCAGAACGAGATATTGTAGGTCAGTACATCCCGAATAATAATTTCCTTCCATACAATTAAATTCCATTGACAATCATATAATTTCAAACAATCTCTATACGTGCTAAATTGTAGATCAAAGGCTGTACAAAAAGACCTCGGCAGCCCACTCAACAATCATTGACGGAATAACTCCAATGGCAATCTCCCAAATTCCAAGAGAAAAAATAACATACCATGGATCCACCTTAAAAGGTACAACAAATAACATAATTTCTTTCAATTTTTTTTCCAGCATCCCAAACAAAAATAGAAATAGTCAATTTATACCAACAAAATCTTTCGTATGAATCAGACGTCCAAAGAAAGGCACGCCAGAATAGACGGACTATTATGGCAGCACGAAGGGTGAGAAGAGAACAAAGATGTAAGCATACACCTCCCATAAAAGTTAGCATAGCCAATCATGCAATAAGGTCATTAAATTACACATTAGCAGATTCAGAATAGATACCATCTGTGACAATGGAATAAAAATAACATCTTACCGGTTATAGTGATTTTAAATAAAAGAAAACAAAATATTCTAAAAATGTAATGTCCCGAACCATAAATTTTTTTAAAAAAGTAGGTTTCTAAAATATCTAAAATTAGTTCTCAAAAATTATATCCACTTTCTAATGCTTTGTTATAGCATCCATATTTCTATGAATCATTAGTTATAATACTATTACTATTACGTAAGAAAAATAATCTGGAATCGGGGATAAACACAGGGTTTGTAGATGAAAGCATGAGAGGAATAGCAAACAATGATAAACAACAACAAAATGGACTGGTGCACTGTCCTTTTTGTGATGCTCTGATGTGGGAACAAGAGAAAAAATCAATAAAAGGGAAAAACAAAACTCCACTGTTTACCCTATGTTGTCAACAAGGTCGTGTGAAGCTTCCACAAGAACAACAACCTCCCAAAATATTGATGAAGCTACAAGATGAATCGAAGAACTACCAGCAAAACATATGTATCTACAACTCCTTATTTGCTTTCACATCAATGGGTGCAAAGTTAGATCATAAGGTGATGAATAAAGGAGGAGGGCCTTTTACTTATAGGATCCATGGCCAATGTTACCACAGAATAGGCTCATTGTTGCCTGAAAGTGGAGAGAAGCCGAAATACTTACAGTTGTATATCGTCGATACCGCAAATGAGAAACAGAACAGGATCTCGGCAGTTAACCGAACAACTAAAAATGGCGATTTGGACGAGGCAATAATCGATGACCTTATGATCACAGTAGACACACACAACAGTTTGGCAAAGGTGTTCAGAAAAGCAAGAGATAAATATGAAAAAGGGGATTGTGAGGAATTCATCATCCGGTTGATTGGCCAAAGAATACGAGGAAGACAATACGATATGCCAACATCTGAGGAAATAGCAGGATTAATAGTTGGAGATTTTGACAATACAACTGGAGAAAGGGACGTGATTGTGAACCACAAATCAGCTGGCCTGCAGCAAATAAGCGACCTAAACCCGTTGTTCATGTCTTTGCAATACCCTCTTCTATTCCCATATGGTGATTTTGGCTATCATGAAGGCATACCCACAATAGACAAGGACGGAAAAAAAAAGAAAAGAAACTTTGTCACCAAGCGTGAATTTTATGCGTATCAAATACAAACACGCTTAGCAGAAGGGATGACGATAGTACGATCGAAACGTCTGCTTCATCAATATATTGTTGACGCCTTCACGTCTATCGAGCAGGAACGTCTTCGATGGTTCCGAAACAACCAGAAGAAGTTGAGAGCTGATCTATACAACAATGTAAGAGATGCAGTAACTCGGGGAGACACGGATGCGAAGTCAATTGGGCAAAGGGTTATTCTACCGGCAACCTACACAGGAAGCCCTAGGTACATGGTCGAGAAATATCACGACGCAATGGCTATATGCCGATGGTTTGGAAATCCGGATCTGTTTATCACAATGACCACCAACCCAAAATGGGAAGAAATTTCAAACCACTTAGAAACATACAGTACCGACGTACCAAACGATAGACCAGATCTTGAATGCAGAGTTTTCAAAATGAAGCTTGATGAGCTACTCGAAGATTTCAACAAAGGCAGATTCTTCCCCAGGCCAATTGCAGGTATAACATTAACAACAAATAGAAAAATTAATTTATTTAAATAGTGCAAATACTAATAATATTTACATAACTTTAAATCATGCAGTGGTATACACAATAGAGTTCCAAAAAAGAGGGCTCCCACATGCCCACATTTTGTTATGGCTCACAGAGGGGAATTCCACGCCTACACCATCAGCAATTGACAAGCTAATTTCAGCTGAGATACCCGACTTGACCATCGACCCGGAAGCATACAAACTTGTGGATCAGCATATGATGCATGGACCCTGCGGAGCGGATCGCACGAATTCACCTTGCATGGAGAATGGACAATGTTCGAAAAATTATCCGAGAAAGTATGTTCCGCTCACTAAAGTTGACGACAATGGTTTCATAGTTTACAAAAGGCGTGAGGATGGGAGATTCATCACAAAGGGAAACACAAAGCTGGATAACCGATATGTTGTGCCTCACAATGTCGATCTTTTGAAGAAATATAAATCACATATCAATGTGGAATGGTGTAGCAAATCAAGTGCTATCAAATATCTCTTCAAATACATCACAAAAGGAGTTGACCGTGCAACAGCTATTATCCAAAAAGACACAACGGAAAACAGAAGAAGCGGGAAAGATGTCGAACTCGGTAAGAGTAAGAATGAGATTACCGAGTATCTAGATTGCCGGTACCTATCTGCTTGTGAATCAATGTGGAGAATCTTTGCATTCGATGTTCACCACCACCACCCAGCAGTTCAAAAACTCCCAGTGCACTTAGAAGGACAACAATCAACAATATTTGGCCAGGATGAGGATCTGGAGAACGTTGAATCCCGCTACGGACATGGCAGAACAATGCTCACAGAATGGTTTGAGCTTTGTAAGATCTACCCGGATGTGAGGAAAATGCGGTATGTTGAGCTACCCAAATATTTTGTTTGGGATAATTCGATAAAAATGTTCCAGCGACGGAAGCAAAAAGGAAACATCGGTAGAATTGTCAACATCCACCCATCAGCAGGTGATCTGTACTACCTACGAATCTTGGTTAATACACTCAGAGGACCAACCAGTTTCGATGACTTAAAGACAGTCGGAGGGGTTTTAACTGAAAGCTACAAAGCTGCATGTTATGCTAGAGGGTTTCTAGATGATGACAAAGAATGGCACGATGTTATGGTTGAATCTGCACAGTGGGCTTCACCATATTTGCTTCGTAGCCTATTTGTATTGCTCTTAATATACTGTGAGGTCTCCGAACCAGTGAAGCTATGGAATCATTGCTGGAAATACATGGCTGAAGACTTACTTCGAAAACAACGCAAAGCATTAAATTTTCCACGCCTTCAACTCACGGAAACACAACTCCAAGAGTACACCCTCATCGAAATTGAGATCATCCTACGACATCACGGAAGGTCCTTGACTGATTTCACTGACATGCCTAAACCAAACCGGACAGTCCTAGAAGAGCTGAACAATTCTTACCTGAGCAAAGATTCACAATTCAACGTAGCGGATGAAATAGCCCTCCATGAAACTTTCCTGAGTAAACTCAACATTCAGCAGAGGACCATTTACGACGAGGTGATCAATTCAGTGCTTACAAAAGAAGGCAAGTTATTCTTCGTATACGGAGCAGGGGGAACTGGAAAAACTTTTTTGTACAAGACGATCATCTCAGCCTTAAGGTCTAAGGAGAAACACGTCATACCTGTTGCATCCTCTGCTATTGCCGCTTTACTTCTTCCTGGAGGGCGCACAGCACATTCTCGGTTCAATATCCCAATAACTTTACATGAAGACATTTTTTGTGCTATCAAGAAGGGATCTGCCCAAGCACAAATTCTTAGTAAAGTTGACCTTATTATTTGGGACGAAGCACCTATGGCACACCGCCACGCATTTGAAGCATTAGATAGAACAATGCGAGACATACTATCAGAGTGTGATCCTTTAGCATCACTTAAGCCCTTTGGAGGTAAAACGGTGCTCCTTGGTGGGGATTTCAGGCAAATTTTACCGGTGATACCACAAGGGACAAGACAAGAAACAGTTGGTGCAGCGATAAAACGGTCCCTCCTCTGGGATTCATGTCTAAAGTTCAAGTTAACAAAAAACATGAGGGTACATCCTGATGGAAAAGAGTTTGCCAAATGGATCCTTAAAGTAGGAGACGGAGATGCACCCAAAAAGAACACCGATGTGGAAGCATATGAGGAGGAGGACGAGATTGAAATAGATGACTCCCTAATTTTACCAAAAGGTGGCAATCCTATGGAGGAATTATGTAGCTCTATTTATCCCAACCTCAAGGATACACTTGTAAAAAGGGAGATTCTTACGGAGGCCGCGATTCTAACACCCCGTAACGAGACAGTGGATGAGATAAACAGTTACATACTATCTAAGTTACCAGGAGTCCAACAAGAGTACTTCAGTGGAGATAGTGTTGGTCAAGACGAAGCACAGGAAGACAATATCAACATGTCTTACCCATTGGAGTATTTGAATGCTTTAGAGTTCCCAGGAATCTCATCACACCGACTATGCCTTAAAGTTGGGGCCCCAATCATGCTCATACGAAACATTAACCCTCATGAAGGTCTATGCAATGGGACAAGGCTTACTGTAACTCACATGGGGAATAAAGTTATCGAAGCAGAGATACTCACAAATAACAAAGAACAGAAGAAAGTATTGATACCAAGAATAATATTGTCTCCTAAAGAAACGGAACACCCATTCACCCTTAAAAGGAGACAGTTCCCCATTCGGTTATCATATGCCATGACCATAAACAAGAGTCAGGGACAAACTCTGAAAAGAGTGGCTCTATACCTCCCTAAACCAGTTTTCAGCCACGGACAACTATACGTCGCACTATCAAGGGTCACCACACCAAAGGGTCTTCAAATTCTGGACACTTCCAAAAACCGCTTGGGCAAACAATATGTGACAAATATTGTATACAAAGAAGCTTTCCATGGTCTGCCATTCTCTCAAGGTAAGTATGCATCGGCTAATCATGTAATTAACAAAAAAAAAAAAAAAAAAAAATATATATATATATATATACAGATAATTGTACTAAGGTGAAAGTGACATCTACACCTATTGAACTGCAGACGAGAACAACGAAGAAGGTAACATCAAAAAAGATCACTGAAGCTTAGTTAAAAAAGAGAAACAAAGGACAAGTGAAGGTAAATTATTAAATATTATTTGTATTTATATCAGATTATGAATAAATTAAACCAAAACATACAATAAATTTGATCCTTACTATTATTATTGCATTTTTTCCTGCAGGAAATGTAGCGAAAGAATGAAGATAAGACAACCTACAAGGATGCGAAGACTATAACACGTTCTATAGATGTAAAAGTAAAATAATCATATGCATGTATTTACATTTCTTTTAAATTCAAACATTACATAAGGCAAACACATAAATCGAATGTTAAACTTTTTGGTTAAAAATTACAGAACACTAAAAAACAGAAAAAGGGAAGTAAATCTATATTTGTATGTAGGAAAAAAAACACTTCACAATGAAAACATAAATATACATTTTCAAATTCAAAAATAAAAATACACATACTCCTAATAAAATACAAAAAAAAAAAAGGTAAACAAAAACTTGAAAAACAATTTAAATTGAAACTAAATTGAAGAACATACAATGTAATACAAAAAAAAATACAAACCAATATCCTTAGACCATATTTAACCATTAAGATACCTTCGGTTCTTATGAATATAATACTATTGTTTTTAATATGATTTAATTGATTTAAATTATTAAGAAAAGATAAACTAATCATATGAGAACATCTGGCAGTAGAGTTTCTTAACAAGGTTCTTAAGTTTCTTATTTAAGAACCAGTTCTTACTCTCTCTCTCTCATACTTTTCTTAATTTTTTATTTTTTTTCAATCTAACAACTCCCACTAAAATACTCCTTTAAACATCCTCTTAGATATATATATATAAACAATACAAATTAATATTAAATTAATATGCCCCCGCGCACGCGCGGGGATTGGTACCACAACTAATTGATTTAATGGCAGGTCTAAACCATATCTCTAAATGGAGACTAACGGCAGATTAATGGCAGATGTAAATTAGATTTAAGGCAAATAAATTATTTTTACCTTGATCCATATATGTTGTCTTCTGTCACTATAAGAAAATCAAGTATTTTTAGCACCTGAAAAGACGCTATTTAAATAAAAATATTGTGTTCTAAGAAGTATTCTGAAATAGCTTGTAATAATAGGTCCATTATTTTTATAGCAGTTTTTGAAATTGCTATCGTGTTTTCAATTACTATTATGTTTTTTCTATGTAATCTTATATTTTGCCATAGCAATTGAATTTTGTTATTAATTATTTTATTCATAGTATTTTGTAATTTTACCATAGCTTACAATGTATGTTGTAATTTTTGTAACTTAATCTAGTAATTTGTTTTTTCTGTAATAACATTTGTATTCTTATTAATTACTTTTAAATTTTTATAAATTATAATTACTGGTTTTTTGGATAAATTGACATTAAAAATAAAGCTTAAATATTATTATATGAAAACATGATTAAAAAATTTTGTATTACAAAAACAAACATAATTAAAAATAAAAATACATGATATTCCTATTAGAAGTGATGAGAGGTTATGATATTGAAGAATTATATTCAATCTCGTAAGAATAATGATAAGGGTTACATAGATTTATATACTGAAGAGATTTCTTAAACTAGATAAATACAAATATGATTAAAATCTTATATAATTAATACACAATATATGAGAATAATATCTAAGATCTTCTGAATGAAAGGCTTGAGATTGACTCAATAATAATGTGACGTGTGATAGTAAGCATTGATTTGGGAGGTTTGCTTGTTGAGAGGTGAGAATGCTTCAATGTCACTTGTGAGATGACTGATGTGTGAAGATGTCATTTGAGAAAGAATAAACCTTTTTGTTTTTCAACTGAATGACATAATCAAAAATGTTTTTTTTAATTAAATGATAAAAATAGGTTAAAAAAACAAGTAAATTTTCCAAAAACCTTAAGGATTTTTTTTTTTTTTTTGTGACTCGAATAAAAAACGGTTTAAAAACTTGTAACTTAGATTTAAAAGCGTATAATATACTCGAATAGAGAAGAAAAAAAAACATTATGATTAGATTCAGAGGGCTAGTATAAACTTGAATAGAGAGAAGTTCAATGGCTTGGATTCAGAGGCATTTAAGCTTGAATAATGAAAGTATTAGACTTAGATTCAGAGGTTAGGATGAACTTGAATTTTAGAAGCATTTGGTATGGATTTATAGGCACATAGGCTTGAATAAAAAACAAAAGTTTTTCGCTTAAAAAATGGAGGCGACCGTTAGATCATTGTAATTTTGATACCATATTAGAAGTGATGAGATGTTATGATATTGAAAAATTGTATCTATTTTCTCATAAGAATAATGATTAGGGTTATATAAATTTATATACTAAAGAGATTTCTTAAACTAAATAAATACAATAACGATTATAAATCTTATATAATTAATATACACTATATGATAATAATATATAATGATTATAATCTTATATAATTAATATACAATATATGATAATATTATATAATGATTATAATCTTATATAATTAATATACAATATATGATAACAATATCTAGGATGTTCTAGATCTTCTTATAATTCCTTCATATTGAATTCTTTTTCTTCCCATCGCAAAGCTACAATGAATCAACTTGGCGGACCTTCAGATGAATCATTTTCATATATTGCTGATGAATTAACTTGGTGACCTTCAGATGAATCAACTTTGTCTTTTTGTGGAACCTTGTCTTTATGTTTTTTTGAGATTAACCACGCAAAATGGGTCCCAATAGTTACATTTTTCTATTAGTGGAATTGCTCAATCATTTATAATCTTATTTAATTTATTTTCACATATAATTTGATTTTTTTCTATATTTTTATTTTCTTTTTCATAATTTCTATTAAAACCTATTAATTGTGTACAAATCCTAATCTAATCTATGATATAAGAGATGAAGAGGAATATCCGTGTTGATAATTGTGCTCATTTAGGATTGAGATAAATAGCTGTGTTGGAGATGATTCATTCTTACTCTTTAAACTTGCCTCCATACCACAATTGGAGGTATTAAATATACTTTCCGATACAAACACAACAATGATTAATCAAGGACAAACTGCTTCTCCATTTCCTGTCAAACTGATATTGTGTTAATTTCCGAGAGTTAGTCACCTGTATTATGGACTCTGGTATCATGGCTTCTCAGTAAAGAAGACCCTTCACTTGTGTTAAAATTCCGTAAATTAATATAACATCAATGGCTTAGATTGTTAGTGTCATCATGCCTATATTCTTTCGCCTAACAATTTTACAAATCGTGTATGATGTAGTGGGTTTACCAAAATATGTGGAGTAACTGTTGTAGAAGAAACTCCCGCGACTAACATGGGGGTCTTACAGGATAACCCTAACAACCTACATCGGGTTGTTCTGGAGGGAGACTCTGAGGGTGTAAGGTTGGTATCTGTTAAGAATTTTTAGTTAGTCCTTTTGATTTGACTAGCTATGATCAGCCTTTTCTCAACTACAGTGGTTTGGTTTTTGTGTTGAGTAGAAATATACTAGCAAAGGCTGCAGCTGGAAACGGTGGAAGCTCTGTGAGATTTCTATTAGAGGCGCAAAACTATGACGGTCAATCTGCTCTTCACTTAGCATGCAGACGTGGCAGTTCGAACTTGTGGAAGCTATATTGGAGTATGGGGAGGCGAATGTAGATATTGTGGACAAAGATGGGGATCCTCCTCTTGTCTTTGCTTTAGCAGCTGGATCTCCACAATGTGTTCACGTTCTCGTAAAAAAAGGGGCTAATGTTAGGTCCAGACTGCGGGAAGGATCAGGCCCATCTGTTGCTCATGTGTGTTCGTACCATGGCCAACCTGATTGTATGCGTGTAAGTCTCTGCTCCCGAGGAAGTTATCTATCACTTTAAAGCTTCCACCACATGTTCACAAATCTTCCACTTATCTGAAGTATATTAGAACTTAGGCTAGTCTTATATCTATCATCATGTTAATGGTTACTCTCCGCTTATTGATACTCTTAATAGGAATTGTTGGTAGCTGGAGCTGATCCAAATGCAGTGGATGATGAAGGTGAAACTGTGCTTCATCGAGCTGTTACCAAGAAGTACACAGATTGTGCCATTGTTATATTGGAAAATGGGGGATCTAGATCAATGGCCGTTTCAAATGCAAAGAGCCTGACGTAAGTTAAGAACTGAACTCTTGTATGCTAGGTATACGTTTCCATAAGATCTGGCACTGACTAGGTTACTATCGGGCCTTTTTAAAGCCAGTTCTGATTACAGAAACGGACTCTATTTGTTTTTATTTCTTAGTTCTTATACTTCTTGTTTGCATCTACACTATAACATATCTTGATTAGTAGCAGTGTACCTGCTAAAACATGTCCATTACGTTCACGTGTTTGGATAATCCATAAAGAGGTAGTTGCCCCCGTACTCCTCAAAGTGGTTCATGGTTCTTTTTTTCCTTAGGAAGACATATTCTCAACTTAGTATATCATGCACAATCTGTGATGTGTTTCTGACCATTATATCTTACGCAACGATGTTAGTGTTACTTCATTATTCTTATGAAGACACCTTTAGTTTTGGAGTGTGTCCCCAACTGAATCCCAACACGTCCATCATTCCTTGACAACTTATTGTTTTTAACAAGATCTTGATTCATTGGTAGGACAATTCTTACTTTTTTAAATTCTATTTTAAGCATTTGGAGACATGAATTTCATTTTCTGATCGTCATTGACTCATTTCAGTTCCAGATTCATCTTTCTGATATATTGGATTTGGTTGATTAACGGTAGCTCCCAATGAATGACAAACAAGGTATTTATGCTTCTCATTCCTTATTTAGGTTTCCCACAATGCATATTTCTACTGCCATCTTCCATGTATCTGAGTTTCTATCAGTCATAGAAGAAGAAGAGCTTGGTAGCCATATTGAGAAACACAGATGTGTCTTCAATGTTTATAGTGTTTCTCATCATAAGAATGAGAAGACTTCGGTGTCGGAATGTTTGTCATATATTGGTTATGAAAGTGTGTTAATAGACACCCATTCGACCTCATTTAACTTGCTTTGTACACCGGTTTATCCCATCATATTTATCCCAAGGGGGATTCCACTTTTGGTATAATTTTGTTATGATTTTAACGGTGTCTGTCTGTGATAATCCAATGAAGACACATCTGAAAGTTGACATCTTATAACTAAAGGTGTCTTCACAATCTGAGAGAAGCTCGAGACGATCAGTGAGGGGGAGTTTGAAGGTACTGAGATTGCCAGTTTCTTCTTTAAAGGGCTGAGTAGTGTTAAATCCGGGCTTATTATGGGCTTCCAACTCAAAACCAATTGGCAATAAGTGGATTGACCCTTACCCTTTATATATAAGTTCATTATTTCTCCAACTACCGATGTGGGACTTTATCTCATTAACACCCCACCTCACGCTCAAGCCCGTCTAGCTTGATGCGTGGGCAATTGTGGGAACAACATCCACGGGGTGGCCCAACATCAGGTGGCTCTGATACCATGTTAAATTCGGGCTTATCATGGGCTTCCAACTCAAAACCAATTGACAATGAGTGGATTGGCCCTTACCCTTTATATATAAGTTCATTATTTCTCCAACTACTGATGTGGGACTTTATCTCATTAACAAGTAGACACATCCGACAGAGCCGAGAGCCTAGAAACATTTCCTTTGCCTTTTCTAGCATTTGGACCAATCACTTCGATTATATATCTCCACCCATCAATCGGTCTTCTCCTGCTGAATATGTGTTGCTTTATAAAGCTAGCATAATAAATTGCAAATACACACAGAATCTGTAGGTATTATATACATATAACCTCAAATTTTAATCAACCATACCTTCGTCATACATTGGAAGATTAGTTAAATCGAAGGAGCGTCCATCTGGAATATCCGCATACTGAACATCAGCGATAACACCAAAACTGATCTTAAAGAGTTATAAACCAAGGTCATAACATAGATAGAGATGTGTTTACATTGTATTTAATTGCCTCAATCAGTGGACTGATTGATATTCATTGGTTGATTGAAAAATTATCATATTTGATCTTACACATCATATCAAGATGATAGGATGATTTATACTTTCAAACTAATACTCGTTAAAACATAAATTATTTGACCACTTTTGGTATCTTGGGTTTCGGCTTCTTTGTGATTGTATAATTTTGTTTAACTTGATAGACCATTTCAGTGACAGGAATTTACGTATAAACCGTGTTTCTTGCTCTTCATGAGATTACCTGTATTGTTCTAGTGCTGCAGTAGATTCCGAGACACACGAGGAAATTGCAATCAAGAAGATAGGTAAAGCCTTTGACAATAAAGTAGATGCTAAGCGGACGTTGAGAGAGATTAAGCTACTTCGTCATTTGGAACATGAGAAGGTAAGGTTTCCTCTCTATTTTTTAAAAGATTTGAGTTCTAGCTAAAATGGTCTTCATTTCTACAGGTTGTCATCATAAAAGATATCATCAGACCTCCAAAGAAGGAAACTTTCACGGATGTTTATATAGTTTATGAGTAGATGGATACTGATCTTCATCAGATTATTCGACAAACAAGATATTATGTGTGTTTATATAGAATGAACTGCTTCTCTAATATTATAGACATGAATTTGGGAACCTCAATTTATGTCCCCACCTAATATGGGTGTAATGAAGCACTTCACATTGGATATAATGACGAAAAGTAAAAAGTTTTTTGGAAAATTGCGAAAGAAAATTTCAAATAAACTAAATGGCAAGAAACACTATGAAAATATTTTTAAAAACTATTCAACTTAATTTTGTCTAATTTAAAACTCTCGCATTTGATGTTTCTAATATGAAAGCAGATTTCAGAAACAACTTCTCCATAACCTTCTCAGAAGCGAGAATACTAGAAAGTACGTTAAAGAACTGCCAAAGTTCCCTAGGCAGAACTTTTCAGCTAGATTTCCCAGTATGAGTTCTACAGCTATCGATCTACTGGAGAAAATGCTAGTGTTTGATCCAGAAAAACGCATCACGGGTATGGTTAGAAACCTGTTACATACCGAGATAAAGTATTTATTGTATTTTATCAACTGTGATCCAAGACGAAATAGATACCGATTTTCAAACTCTTTACTTTTCACCGGTAACACTTGAATCTTAAAGATGATTCATTGCTTAAAACAGAATTTTAGTAAACCAAATCAAAAATTAACTTTATAGGTTTTGGATTAGTAACATTCAGAATCACATATGAGAGATCAAAAATCATAATTTATCTATCTTCTGATAGGAGGAAAACTACCAATGACATGGTATCCACAAGATTACATGGCAAAAGTGCCAATGACGATAATGGCTATGAGAGCATCTGGAAATTACCCAGGAAGGACATACAGATTCTACAAAGGTCCAGTGGTGTTTCCATTTGGGTTAACATCATGTCCAGTTCAAAATCGGAATGGTGGAGTACAATGACCATTATCCTACGCAAAGTAGATGTATTTTTCTTATAACTTGTAAACGGCCGGTATAAGAAGGGGAAAATAGAAATTGGAGTTACATCATAATATAAATACAGTTCATCTAGGATTTCTAAGAAGCATAAATCCATGAGAGTACAATGATTCAAATAGCCGAGTCCATCTAGGTGATAATAGAAGATTCTCACCTGAAATACAAGAATATGCTTTCAGTTCCAGATTAATCTTTCTGGTATATTGGATTTGGTTGATTAACGGTGACTCCCAATGAATGAGAAACAATATATTTATACTTCTCATTACTCATTCAGGTGTGAGTCAAAGATGTTGTTGCTTTTGCTTTAGCATATTCCTTATGCTTTGAATAGATCCTATGTCTAAATTCAATGTATCTAGCTTAGAACTTTCTCTATATAAAGGATGTAACCCTCTTGTAATAAAACTAATGAAATAAGAGGCAAGCTTACCAAAATTGTGTAACTTCTATCTACTTTACATTCTGCTCATTCATATTGTTGCAATGTAGAGAGTTAGTGTTTACCCGGTTCATGATCTGCCTTAAGGCAGATCTTTGCTTGTCCATTCACTCTTAAATCATCCAACACAAGCAAAACTGCTTTCACAATAGGTTACCAGATGAGGAATGAGAAGCATAAAGTGCAATCCCTCGTAAACACATGTAAACTCATTGGACTCAAGAGTTAAATATCATTCAGTTCATCATCTGGATACATCCATTTATATTTTGAGTTATTGGCATTCCGGTAATTGACACCATCATCCAGAACTCCTTAACTCCTTAACTTGCTGTGAAGCCATTAGTGCCTAATAATATCAAGGTGATGTTAAACAAAACATAATTTTAATGAGTAAGAATGGTCATAACAATAAATACCACTAGAAATATGCATTGTGCGACTCCTAAATGTGGAATGAGAAGCATATATACCATGTTTCTCATTCATTGTGAGATATCGATTATCAACCAAATCCAATAGACCAAAAAGAGGAATCTGGAATTGAAATAAGTCCCATGAAGATTTGAAAAGGAACTTCAAGTCCCGGAATGCTTGAAACAAAATTTTAAAGAGTAAAAAAAGTAATAACAATGAATACCACTAGAAATATGCAATGTGAGACTCCTAAATGAGGATTGAGAAGCATATATACCTTTGAAACATTTTATAGATATCATAGATCAGATGTTCTAATAATATAACATCAATACAGTTTATAGATAAAATCTTATTAGATTCATTTCTGTTTATACAAGAAATATTATCCACCGGCTTTACATGATGAAGTCTGGAGATTGGATAGAATAGCGAAAGATGGAGCACTGCACAAGAAGCTACTAAAATATAACATCATGACTGTAGAAGACTTCCTGAGGACACTTGTGAAGGATCCGCAGAAGCTAAGAAGCGTATGTGTTAAAATGCATGAGTTTTAGCATTTTCATAATTATTAATGAATTTTTTAATTTTGAAGAAATGAAAGATATGAAAAGTATTTATTTTAGATTATGTTATAATTAAAAAAGTAATACATTTTTATGATTAAATCTTAAAAATACTAAAATATATTTTGAATAAACTCAAGATTAATACAACAAAATTTTAAACAGTAAGAATAGTAATAACAATGAATACCACAAGAAATATGCATTGTGAGACTCCTAAATGAGGATTGAAAAGCATATATATCTTGTTTCTCCCTCATTGAGAAACACCGTTAGTCAACAAAATCCAATAGACCAAAAAGAGGAATATGGAACTGAACTGAGTCGTATGAAGATCAGAAAAGAAACATAATGTTCCAGAATACTTAAAACATTATTTTAAATAGTAAGAATGGTCATAACGATGAATACAACTAGAAAAATGCATTCTGGGACTCCTAAATATCGAATGAGAAGCATATATACCTTGTTTCTCAATCATTGGGAGACATCGTTAATCAACCAAATCCAATATACCAAAATGAGGAATTTGGAACTGAAATGAGTCACATGAAGATCAGAAAATGAACTTCATGTCCCCAAATTCTTAAAAAAAAATTTTAAAGAGTAAGAATTGTAATAACAATGAATACCACTCGAAATATGCATTGTGGGACTCCTAAATGAGGATTGAGAAGCAGATATACCTTGTTCCTCACTCATTGTGAGACACCATTAATCAACAAAATCCAATAGACCAAAAAAGGAATATGGAACTGAAATGAGTCGCATGAAGATCAGAAAATGAACATCATGATCCTGAATGATTAAAACATAATTTTAAAGAGTAAGAATGGTCATAACAATGAATACCACTAGAAAAATGCATTCTCGGACTCCTAAATGTCGAATGAGAAGCATATATACCATTTTTCTCAATCATTTGGAGAGCGTTAATCAACCAAATCCAATAGACCAAAATGAGGAATCTGGACCTAAAATGAGTCACATGACTGAGATACCAGCAAGGTATATTATGTTTAATCATCTTTAATTATCAAAATGGTTCATATAACCAGCAAAACCGCGACTAGTCGCTGTGACATGTAAACGATCAAAAAATCTGTCGCAGATTTTAGTCGCAAGTCACTGCACAGGTAAACGAACAGGGTAGACAGTTTCAGAACTTATTATTTTTTATTTGATCAACAAAAATTAAGGATTTTCCATAATTTAAAAATATTCTTTTTTTACTAGTTGGAAGTTCAACCATATTTTTTATAAATTTTAGTATCAACAAAATAATGTGATGAGCAAGATTATTTTTAGATTTTAATTTGCTAAAATTTGAACAAAAATGAATCTAATGAATATCTGTAATGATTTATAGACCATCTCCTGTATTTAATGATAAACATTGGTTATGGAGGCAATTGGTGGATGTGTTGTATTGCTAAACTGGAACTTATACACTAGGTTCTTTGCTTCAGCCTCAGTCGTTGGCTGCCATGGGTTGCAAGCTTTTGTATTAATGTTTAATCATATTTATGAGACTCATTTTAGTTACAGATTTCATTTTTTGGTCTATTAAATTTTGTTGATTAATGGTGTGTCCTAATGAATGAGAAACACTGTATTTTTGCTTCTCATTCCTCATTTAGGTGTTTACCCACGAACCAAAGCCAGATTCACCAACTATACCTTAAAAAGTTTTTAAAAAAAAAACAGTAAATCATTGTATAGTATATATAATTCTTTTTTTTTTGTGGCATTAATCTTCCTATAGTATAAAACCCTGAGGAAGAACCTTTTTCACATTTTCTTACAATTGTTATTTGTTTCCTAGTTCGACTCAACGTGTCTGATTTTCTCAGCAAAATTTTGATCTACCTTTCAAATTCGCCTATTCTACTTGATGGATCTGTTCTTCTCTTCTTGATCTGGATCGACTTGGTAGAGTTTTTTTCTTCTTCTTGTCGATATGTTCTGAGGGAATTCTCTTCTTCTTCTTCTCTTCAAGTGATTGGGAAATCACACTCCTTGCTACTCTCTGATCTCGCGACCTTCCCCCACGGAAAAAATATAAAATTTAGGGCTTTCTCTCCTGAGCTCTGATGGTGGGGAGAATGAAGGTGCCTTGTTGTTCCGTGTGCCACACGCGGTATCACGAGGACGAGAGAGTTCCTCTATTGCTTCAATGCGGCCATGGCTTCTGCAAGGATTGCTTGTCCAAGATGTTCTCCACCTCTTCCGACACCTCCCTCACTTGTCCCCGCTGCCGCCACGTGTCCGTTGTCGGGAACTCTGTCCAGGGCCTGCGGAAGAACTACGCTATGCTCGCCCTCATTCACGCCGCATCCGGCGGCGGAAACTTCGATTGCGATTACACGGACGACGAGGACGAAGACGGTGAAGATGACGGAACCGACGACGATGGACCTGCCCGCTCCGCCGCGGATTCCATGCCTCCAGGTCGAACAATAATAATAATAATAATAATAGCTCGTGTGGTCCGGTGATCGAGGTCGGAGCTCACCCGGAGATAAAGCTTGTGAGGCGGATTGGGGAAGATAGCAGTGGTCCCCAAGGAATTGAGATGTGGGATGCGACTGTTGCAGGCGGTGGATTTCAGAAGCGAGAGAAGCTCAGAACATTGTTTAAAATTTGACATGGCCGTAGATTAAAATTATACCAGGCCGTTAATGGAGAATGAGGTAGTTTTATCACAGGTTCTTTACATTTGACGACAAAATGTAAACACGATTATCCTTACAAGGCCGTTAATGGAGTGTGCGAGGCTCACCTCAAGGTCGGTATAGTTACAATCATATAATGTTTCTAACAAAAACAAGATAAAACATCCTTTGAAGAATGTTATATTTTGTTATATTCCTCGGTCTTTCCCGAGTACATTGGCCATCTCAAGAAGTTTGTGTGCGCTGTGGAGAAATCCGCATCGAAAAGGAACAGTTCTTTCTCAAGACGAAGCATGGAAGGGTGCGAACAACCTCCTCGGCATAGTGTAGATGCACCAAGGAAGAGCAAGGACGGACGAGAAAAACCGAGGAAAAGCGCAGAGAGGATACAAGTTGAGCCACATAGAGAGGCCCGAGAAGCTGATCTTCATGAAGATTCCATTCGAGGAGATGGAGAGGTCGAGGAGAAGTGTTGACATATAAAGAGATAAGTCCCAGCCGATGGAGAGAGCACGTAAGAGCGTGGATTGGTTGGACAGGAGTCGAATTAACGAGTTGCTCCACGTTATAAAAGATCTGTAACTTGTATATATCATGCAACACCTGTATTTAATTTTTTCAAACGAATTGGGGAGATATACTATTTAGGCATTTGATCGGAACATGGTGTCCCATCACTCAAGATACTAAATTCCCAATTCCAATTCGTTTGGGGAGGTATTCAAAATCCATGGAGAAGCAGTTTATCCTTGAATAGTCCTCAAGTACTAGTCACTTGTAGAAAGTTCAAATGACAGTCCACGTGTAAGCAAGCTCTGATCTTCATGTCTTACAGTTGATTTTGCATCTTTGTTTGGATTCTTTTTCTTTTCTTCTTTATTTTTTTTTTTTGTTCTTGAGGTTCCACTCTGTTCTTCTTCTTCTTCTACTACGGAGACTATGATGATTCTTAAGAAGTCAATAGACCAGACGTTGTGGTAACACTCTCTTACATGGCGGGGCTATAAGAAGAGAAAAAAGGACTCTCCTTTCCTTCTTCTTTCTCTTAGCAGCCATGGCGGAAGAGTTTTATCCTCTAATCTGTCTGAGAAAAGGCGAATCTGAGTCCTTCCCTGTGACATGCAAATACTTTTTATAAAAAATAAACATAATCGTTTAGTTCATTAGCAACTGTTTATGCTTATGCTTACGTGCATCATTTCAATAGAGCCGAAGTTGAGTAGTGAAATGATTTTCATTCTCTCATCATTGTTACATCACAAATAAAATGGATTGAGCTTAATTAAAATTGAGCCTGTTGTCTTCAAGAGATCTTTTTCAACTATTATTGTTCCCAATAGTGTGTTCTTCTATATCTATCCTAATAATCACGTGAATGTGAAGCAATGGGCACAAGATTGTTTTCAGATGAGTGAACCCAGATAAGGATTTCAGATTCTAACCCAAACAAGATATAATTAAAATGGTCGTAAACAGGAAAGACGGAAACTTTATCATATTTATAGCTAACGAACAACTGTGAAAACTCTCACAGCAGTACAACACTATTGGTTGCTTAAAACGTTAATTGTGGGCCTAAACCCTATTGCTTAACTGACAAATGACAAAATGAATGAAACAAGAGATGAAAAAAACTTAACTTTGAAAAAGTTTGTGGTGTAGTGACAGCTCAACTCACTGATGTGAGTGGGAAATCTGTTCTGATCAAGAATCTGAATATGTGGGCAATTATTCATTATTCAAACTTGCCAGTTAAGGTTAACTTCTTGTGTTTATTACCGATTGTGTTATCTGTTTTACAATTATTGTTTGCCTGGTGAGAACTTGGCCCTTATTACTTTAAACTCAGACTGATCTAAGAAAAAGAAAACGTTCACTTGGTTTCTAATTTGGTAATGAACTAGCTTAGAGCCATGTGCTTCTCAAAAGTATATCTTGGAGAATCTAGTGGTCCTATGATAGATTGGATTTAGAGTTCTATTTCCTACTGCAAGTGCACAACTTATGATTGTAATACAGATAGGTTCGATTTCCAGAGGACCAGTGTTACACTTTGTGTCTATGAGGTTTTGAAAGAAAGCTAAGCAAACAAGTTGGTTTTGATGGTTGTGAAACAAGTGACGGATTCAAACAGTAATTAAACTTCAGATAAAACAAGCGTTAGACCAAGGTTGTTTCGCAGGAAATTCAGAGTAAGGGATCGAACAACTATTCAGGGGCAACTAAGCGCCAACCTAGAGCTCAAACATAGAAGTAATATTAATCCACTGTCGTGGAATCAACAACTTTATCTAACAACCTAAAATCCTAAACTATCGTTTGGATCTAGAATCGCAAATAAGCATTATTGCACAGGCTTGATATGCTCACAATTTGCCTTAACATCAACTGTCGTTGGCTAAGGAAAAATTGCTCACCAAAGTCACTTCTAGCAATCTATTACACTTTTGATGAATGGATTTACCTAAAATCATGAATTAAGTGATCAGTTCAATTCAGGCATTAAGACTAACAAGTGGTGAAGACTATCTATTCAAATCCCTATTTGTGTTCAACCCATCAACTCATGAATACCATTGAAATCCCTGATCTAACAGGAGGATCTACTCAGACATGAAATCGGAAAACACAGCAACAAGCAAAAGAGAATTCATTGAATATATAATAGAAATGACAAAATTTTAGAATTCTTCTCAAGTGTGGCAGAGATTCTTCTCCAAATCTTACAAGTAGAAAAACTCTCAAAGGTTCTTATCCAAAAAAAATCTCTCCCTAGCTAGAAAATCGAAGGTTCAAGATAAGATCCTCCTCGCGGCGGCTCTCCTCCCCCTTTTCCTTCTTTCGCGTCCCAAAACTAGGTAAGTGGAGTTTCCATATCTGCTCCGGGCAAATGGAGCATGTGCTCCAAAAGGGTGATGATCTTCAAATTCGGCCCCTTTTTGCTCCAGAGGCTCCAATCCCTCATGTCTTCGTTTATAGCTCCTTAGCAACCTGAAACGACTCGATAAAGACTAAAAAGACTTGATAAAACCTGCAAAAAAAAGGTTAGAATGAGGCAAAATCGCCTAATATCAACTTCCCCGGACTTAGACCTTTGTTTGTCCTCAAACAAACTCAAGTTTAAGCCGCGGAAGAGGGGTTTAAAAGCGTGGAAACTCTCAAAATCTCAGCGACCATGACTCAACCACAGTCTGCAGACCACATATTTTAGAACAAGAGTAACTCGTTCTCACCAAAACCAACCAACATCTTCCCAAACCCTATTCCATACTTGTATTCACAATCACACAAAGTTCACCATCCAGACAATAAACTCTCTACATTCAATTAGAAGGTGGCGTGAACTTCTCATTATGGACACTACCTAGGAGAGACAATGCTAGGGAATAAAGAGGTCAATTTAGTGGTGGGGTTTCATAGTGTTTCGGGATTACCGGAGCGTGTAGAGACTGCAGCATATTGCACAAAATAGCAAGAGAGAATGGACTCATTTAGGTTCCACAACCTCTAATCACTCTTCTTCTCTTGAAAACTCTAACTCCTCAAATCTCGATTCTTCATTCTTTGTGGCTGACAGGTGCCAAAGGACACATCTTTGAGTTACTAACTCTTCTCTCCGCATCATTTTACTCTAGATTTTTTTTTTTTTTTTTTTTTTGAGCAAAAGAGAGTTCTTACATGATGTGTGTCCCTTCAGCATGAAAATGTTGGTCCATCGGCCCATATACCCCAGCAGGTCGTATGTTTCACTTGTCTTCTTTATTGGGCGGAAGGGCGGAATAGAGCGGGTGCTCCGTTTCGGAGCAGGTGCTCTAAAACCGTTTTTTGACTTCTAATGGCTTAGCGCGTATACACCGGATCAGACACTGCTGGTTGGTGTGTGCGCTCTTATATGGAGCAGGTTATATAGAGCAGGTGCTCCTAGCAATTTCTCTCATCTTCTGGCGATTTCTTCAGCAAGAGTGAGTTAAAGGTTGTGTCAATCCTTTTCTCTCCGACCTTTTTGCACATATCTGCACATATGGGAAATGAAATACAAGAGTGCAGGTGGTCTAAAAGGAGGTTAGGCTAGAGGTGGATACTAGCTAAAGGTGAGCTAGCTATTCAGGATCAGCAAGAAGGGTGAAAGGTGAAAGAAGTCCTGAATATAAACTTGTTCCCCTAGATTAATGCCCATAACAAGAAGATTTTAAGTTCAAATTATGTCCAGATAAAGTAGAGTTTAAAGTCATTCCGATGAAACCTTAGTGGGATGTTCTGGAAAGAGAGTGATTCCGAGTATGGTGGTCCAACTTATCCGAGTACTCAAAGTTCTGCAGCAATGGTCACTAGAGAGATGGTTAAAATCACATGAATGGTGCAATTTCATCATAGATTAAGGTTCTAATTCCCAAGCAAGTTCTTGACTCGATAAAACAGACTGACTCAAAAACAAAAACTGAATCAAAATCCAACCAAAATAAAAGGAAATCAGTAGCAATAGGACTCCTTCCCCCACACTTACTTCACACCGTCCCCGGTGAGAAAGTAAATATGAAGTCGGGATAAAAAGGAAATACAAATGCAAATGGAAAACTACAATGGTGATAGAGGGGTATTACTGGTGATCAGCGGGTGGTGTCATCGGGACACTCGCTCCTGTCTCGGCCCTGGCGCTTCCTACCACGAGAAGGTCCTGGCGTCTGCTCTGTGCGGACGTCTCTCGCTGCCGTGGTGTGACAGAAACCACGGGATAAGGTCTGTATGATGCGCCGTAGGAGATTGTTGTTCTTCCGCTGGGAAGCGATCATCCACTGCCTGTACTCAGCCGTATCCGGCTCATCGGAGATGGGGGGAAGGTCGAACTCATCCTGAGCAGTGGTAGTGTGGTAGGGGAGCGTCAGTATGCGCGGGGCGGTGCGTGGCGTCTCCTCGTCCTCCAGGTGAGGCGGTGCTGCTCTGGAAGAGCTGGCAGGAGTAGAAGAAGGAGCACGCCTGAGAGGGTCTGAGCAGAGGAAATCCGGGTGCGGCATGAAGCGCAGGTCGGCCTCAGAGTCGAGGCGTGTGATCACCAGCTGGGGGAGCTTGCAGAAAAGCATCTCGCCACTCACACTCTTGAATTGGTAAGTGTCCTGGTCCCGGAGGATCTTTGAGCTGATGAGGTGGGCTGTGTCCATCCGCTCGATCTGAGAGACGCAGGTAGCATGTCCGAGGGGCACTCGACAGGTCTGGAAAAGTGTGGTGAGAAGGCTCCCAATGCGCTCAGTCTTCCCTGTTGCACTGGTGCGTGCTCTGTCTTTCGCCGCCACTATTGTCTCGGCAAACTGCAGGCCAATTTTGACCTGGTGAACTGTAGGGTGCAGTGCTCCATACAACTCAGCCACCAAGTCCCCGCAGCCATAGTAGAGCATGAGGAGCTCATCGAGGTGTACCTTGTTGCCGACATCGCGATCAAAGAGCAGCTGGCTGTATAGTCTTGCGCAGATGCGCACAGCAGGGTGACGGATCAAGGACTGGCTGGCGGAGCGAGAGGCGTAAGGACCGGAAGCAATCGTCTGCCAGAACTGGCTGGAGATGGGGAACCACTTCGGGAAAGAGAGGTCCTTGTCTTCCGCATGGAAGCCGAAGACATCATTGAGCTCTCCGATGGTGATGGAGTATTTCCTCCCGTCAGCGAAGAAGGAGAGCGATGCCTCGTCTACAGTCAGATTCTGAGGGTCTGCATAGTGGATCCTCGCTGAGGCGAGGCACTGGTGAGTGAGCTCGGGGTAGAGGACCTTGGTTTCCAAGGCGAACCCCATGAACTTGGCGCTGAGGAAAATTTCAGATACCTCCTTCTCGATGCCTAGCTGCTTCAACGTGTCCGGGCACATGAACCGTGTGGGCTCTATCTTCACGCCCAGCAGCGCGTTGTAGTAGAAGCAATCGTTCTGGTCCCACTTCTCATCGGAGGACACGGGGATGTTGTCATCCGGGAGCTCAAAATGTTTGCCTTCAGGGCGCGGCCATGCCGCGGTTCGGGGGTCCGCTTGTGCCGAGGTGCTTGCGCCTTTTGCTTTCCGGTTCGTGTAGCGGAAGTTCTTGGGCTGCATTTTTTTCTGTAATCACACGAGACATCTTGAAAGTGAGCTTTACACGATTTTGGCAAATGAAGTTAGTGTCATTGATGAGCAACCAAATCGTGTGCACCTAGGACTCATAGAGGGAGAAAAACTCATATCTCAAACCCAATTCAGCATGCAACCCGATTTTCACCATTGATGGACTTTCAAGCTTTTTCAAAATTTTTGCATGTTTTGATTTTGAACCCTATTCAAGCTATAATTGCACAAATCATCATGAAAAACATCCAGAACAGTTCGCACAAGCATTTCAGAGAGAGAGAGAGCACAAAACCTCAAGTCCCAAAGATGGGTAGCGACTGAAAAAGGGGTTTTCGAGCTCATACCTGTGCTTGTTGTCGAAATCGATGGTGGAAACAGACTCAGGGCAAGAATTCGAGTGGTTTAGGCTTAATAATCACTCAATTCGGTTGAGAATTGCAAAAGTTGTAAGTTTAGCAAAAACCAAAGAGAGAGAGAGAGAGGTGGTCGCGATGAAGAAGAAGAAGTGGGGAGATGGAGGGTTTTTCTTTTTATAGGGAAAATAAAGAAAATCGGTTGGTTTAGGGTAAAACCCAATGAAAATTGGAAGTATTTTTGATTGAAACCGAGTGAAAACCGAGTTAAACCAGCCCAATTCACTTACCTGGTCGCGGAAATTGGAGCGGTTAAACGAGCACATGCTCCGTTTGAAGTTGGGGTGCTCTATCGAGTAAGTTACGCCTGGAGCACCCTGGGAGAGAAAGGAGCAGGTGCTCCTTTCGGTGCTCTTTCTTCCTTCTTCATCTGATCGCCGAGAACACACATAACCTGTTTTCTCTTTTTTTTTTTTTTTTTTTTTTTTTTTTTTTTTTGAAATGAAAAACTAAAACTAAAGGTTAGTATAAAGAGAAAATAAGAAATTCAAAGTTAGGGACTCTTACCGGTGGGTTGCCTCCCACCAAGCGCTTGGTTTAAGTCACTAGCTTGACTTGGCTAGCCATTTAAGCTTGAGGAGGGTCGCCTAAGGGAAATGTTTCTCCTTCTGCGACGTAAGAGTCAGCAAGATATGGCTTGATCCGCTGACCGTTGACAACAAACTCTCCTCCCTTGGTGTCCAGCAACACCACAGCTCCATATGGTTTGACTTCTTTGATTGTGAAAGGCCCAGACCATCGTGACCTTAGCTTTCCGGGAAACAGCTTCAACCGGGAATTAAACAGCAACACTTGATCATTTGGAGCAAAATTTCGGTTCAGAATCCTCTTGTCGTGGTAGGCCTTAGTTCTCTCTTTGTAGATTTTGGAGTTATCATAGGCAAGATACCTTATTTCTTCCAACTCATGCAACTGCATCATCCTCCTTTCCGAGGCAGATTTAACATCGAAGTTGAGCATCTTTACTGCCCATGCTGCTTTAAATTCAAGCTCTACAGGAAGGTGGCAAGCTTTTCCATACACCAAGTGAATGGTGTTGTCCCCAAAGGTGTCTTATAGGCTGTTCTATATGCCCAAAGAGCATCGTCAAGCTTGGAAGCCCAATCTTTCCTTGTTGTTCCCACGGTCTTCTGCAGGATACTCTTGATTTCCCTGTTGGAGATTTCAACTTGCCCACTGGTTTGAGGATGGTATGGAGATGCAACCTTGTGTTTTACACCATTCTTTTTCAGCAAGGTGTCAAAAATCTTGTTGATGAAGTGGGATCCTCCATCGCTTATGACCACTCTAGGCACACCAAACCTTGGGAAGATGATTGACTTGAACATTTTGATCACTACTCCAGCATCATTCGTGGGGCTTGCCAAGGCTTCCACGACACATAGTCCACAGCCACTAGGATATACTCATTTCCGAAAGATGATGGGAATGGTCCCATAAAGTCAATCCCCCACACGTCAAACACTTCAACCTCCAGGATGAAGTTCTGTGGCATTTCGTTTCTCTTGCTAATATTTGCCTGTCTTTGGCATGAGTCACACCTTGACACAAATCGATGGGCATCTCTGAACATAGTTGGCCACCAGTATCCTGCTTGCAGCACCTTAGAGACTGTCTTAAAGGTGGCAAAGTGTCCAGCATATGGAGAGCCATGGCAGTGGTATAAGATTTCTGGAATCTCCACATCAGCTACACATCTTCTGAAAACTCCATCCTTGCAATGCTTGTAGAGGTAAGGCTCATCCCAAAAGTATTGCCTTATATCCTTTAGGAACTTCTTTTTCTTGTTACCCACAAATCCCTCAGGCTCTTGCTCAGCAGCTAGGTAGTTGGCAATCTCTCCAAACCAAGGTATCTTGGTGCGCAGTGTCCTTTCGATTTGACTGCAAAAATAGGATGGATCAGGTGCTCCGAAACGGAGCGGGTGCTCCACGACTTGGCATACACTTATAGCATAAACTTGCTCCTCAGGTAAACTGTCATCTAGGGGTATTCTGTGTCTATCCTCATCCTAGATAGATGATCTGCAACTCCATTCTCAACTCCCTTCTTGTCTACGATTTGAAGGTCGAATTCTTGTAGCAAAAGAATCCATCGTAGTAGCCTTGGTTTGGCATCTTTCTTAGTCAACAGGTATTTCAGTGCAGCATGGTCCGTGTGCACAATTACCTTCGACCCAACCAGGTAAGATCGAAACTTTTCAAAGGCAAAAACAATCGCTAGAAGTTCCTTCTCCGTTGTGGCGTACTTGCATTGGGCTTCATCCAGAGTTCGGCTCGCATAATAGATGACATGCAGCTTCTTGTCTTTCCTTTGACCCAGAACTGCACCGACTGCATAATCACTTGCGTCTGTCATGATTTCGAATGGCGACTCCCAATCTGGTGGTTGCACAATGGGAGCACTGACCAGCGCTCCTTTGATCGTGTGGAAAGCTTCAAGGCAGGCGCTATCGAATTCAAACCTTGCCTCTTTACACAACAGCTGAGTAAGAGGCCTCGCTATCTTGGAAAAGTCCTTGATAAACCTCCTGTAAAAACCAGCGTGACCCAGAAAACTGCGGATTCCCTTGACGGACGTAGGCGGTTGCAAGCTCATCATGACCTCTATCTTTGCCTTATCCACCTCGATACCTTGCTCTGATATGCGATGACCCAGCACGATCCCATTCCTCACCATGAAGTGGCACTTCTCCCAGTTCAGAACCAGATGTTTTTCTTCACATCGTTGAAGTACCCTGCACAAATTCGACAAACAGACAGAAAAAGAGCTTCCATAGACGGAAAAATCGTCCATGAAAACCTCCATAATGTCTTCGATGAGGTCAGTAAAAATGGACATCATGCACCGCTGGAACGTAGCTGGGGCGTTGCACAAGCCGAACGGCATTCGCCTGTAGGCGAAGGTGCCATAAGGGCATGTAAACGTCGTCTTTTCCTGGTCATCCGGATGGATGGGGATCTGAAAGAAACCAGAGTAACCATCTAGAAAGCAGTAGTATGGGTGGTTAGCCAATCTTTCAAGCATTTGATCGATAAAGGCAAAGGAAAATGGTCCTTACGGGTTGCAGCATTTAATTTCCGATAATCTATGCACATTCTATGCCCAGTTACAGTCCTAGTTGGTATCAATTCGTTCCTATCATTTTTAATCACAGTGATACCACCCTTCTTAGGAACTACATGAACAGGACTAACCCATGTACTATCGGAAATAGCATAGATTACACCAGCTTCTAGAAGTTTCATTATCTCCTTCTTAACAACATCTTTTAAATTCGGGTTTAACCTTCTTTGATGTTCTATAGAGCTCATTGATTCATCTTCTAGATATATTCTATGCATGCAAAGATCAGGAGATATTCCAGTGATATCATCAAGTGAGTATCCCAATGCCTTTCTATACTTTCTAAGCTCACACAAAAGCAAAGCAACTTCAACATTGTTCAGCTCAGAGTTTACAATCACCGGGTAAGTGGAGTTCGTTCCAAGGAATGCGTACCTTAGCCCGGCAGGAAGTGTTTTCAGCTCAAGCTTGGGAGCTTTCAGCTCGCTCCAAGGGCCTTCGACAAGACTTGAATTCGGAGCGGGTGCTCCCATATTCAGAGCAAGTGCTCCATCATTGACTTCTGCAGTCGAGTTTTGCTTCTCTTCCAGGCTCATGTAGGCTACCATCCTTTCCAAACCTAGGCTTGAGTCCAGCATCTTTCCAAAACCATCAGCATCCTCGCTCAGAAAACCATGTTTTCCTTCAGCCATAGTCAATGCAATCTCCAATGGATCATTGGATAAAACTTCTTCAACCATTGGGTGTGAGACTGCATCATCGCTTTCGACGGTGAATGTCTGCCCATCCATCATGGGTCTTTTAAGGAGTTTATCCATCTCGAACTTCACCATAATATCTCCCAGTTGGAGATCGATCACTCTGTTCCTCACATCAATTAACGCACCAGCTGTGCAAAGGAACAGTCTACCCAAAATAAGAGGGTCTCTGGGCTCTTCATCCAGTTCCAGAACCACGAAATCAGTAGGGATTAGCGTGTTCCCTATCGTCACATGTAAGTCCTCAAGGACTCCTACAGGCAGCTTTGTTGATCTGTCAGCAAAAACCAGAGAGATCCTTGTCGGTTTGAAATTGGTGAAACCCAATCTTTTAGCCACAGAGTATGGCATAAGGTTTACGCTTGAACCCAAATCGCAGAGTGAGCAGGCAAAAATGTTGGGTCCAATTTGCACAGATAAGACAAACCTCCCTGGATCACCCATCTTCCTGAGTGCTTTATTTTGCAATACAGCACTACAGTCTTTTGAAACCAGCATCACATCCTCCTCGTCTGCCACTCTTCCGACCAGCAATCCTTTTATGTACCTCTTCAAAGATGGCATCATTTGGGCAGCATCAACCAATGGAATTTTAATGGTTATGTCTCTAAGCAGCTCCTTACATTTAGCCTCTTCTAGGTCCTTACGTGATTTCTTAGGTGAGACTGGGTAGGGTACTTTAGGCTTGTAAATCCTTTCGGGGACTGCTGCAAGTTTTTCTGCAGGTGGGGGTGGAGCACCCTGATGGAGCAGGTGCTCCGTCGATGGGCTGGAGTGCTCTATCGTAAAATCTCCGCCTGGAGCACCCTGAGATGGAGTCGGAGCAGGTGCTCTGGACGTCAAGGGATGATCCTTCGAGTTTTTTTCGCCTGGAACATGCTGTCCCTCCTGGAGCATGTGCTCCTCATCAATCTCTTTCCCCTTATCTGACTTCTGTGTTGGTGTTGTAGGTACCTGAAGTGTCTTCCCACTCCTCAGTTCGATGGCATTGATGTATTCAGCTCTTGAATTTTCAGGTTTTCCAGGGAGAGTCCCAGGTGTTCTCTTGACAGCTTTTGTGGTTTGTGCAACCTGAACATCCAATTTCTTCATGTGAGTCCACACAACCTCATACTTGCCATTCATGTCATTGTACATGTGATCAACCTTAGCATTGATTTCTGAAGATGACTTTTGCTGGTTAAGCAACAACTGCTGCATAAGGTTTTTAAATCATCTTGAGAGGTGTTTGCAGAGCTTGATGAAGGTTGCATGCTAGCATATTGCGACTTTTGTTGTCCTCCTTGGAAACGATTCTGCCCCGGATTTGTGATGAACTGCTTCCCTTGTGAATTGTTGGAGTAGCTTTTCTGAAACCCCACATTCTGAGACAGCTGGTTCTGGCCCCCCTGCTGTTGTGGATATACTTGATCTTGTGGGTTCTCCACATTGGTGCTCCGGTAGGATAAGTTGGGATGACTCCTGTAAGCTTGATTGAACCCACGATTTTGCACAAACCCATGCCCATTCACATAGTTGACCTCCAGCTGATTATCATCCTGGTTATCTCCAAACTCCTTAGATAGAGATGCTTCTCCATTCTCATCAACAAAATGGACTGTCTTTTGGTTCCCCTTTAGCAAAAGGTTAACCTTAGCTGTGAGCTCATCAATCTTTTGAGCCTCCACACTACTGAATTTCCTTGTTCTGTCATATTCAGGAGACTTGCTGCTGCAACTTGCAGCCAAGTTCTCAATCAGTTCAAAAGCACCCTCCTTGGACTTTGTCATAAAATCGCCATTACTAGCTGCATTTAGGGCATTTCTGTAATCCCAATCAACACCATCATAGAAGGTACCCAGAATTTGTTCATCAGTGAACCCATGATGAGGACACTCTCTTCTGTACTCCTTGAACCTTTCCCAAGCCTCGCAAAAGGCTTCTCCGGAATGTTGCTGGAATGAGGATATCTTGCTCCTCAAAGCTGCGGTCTTAGACTTGGTGTAAAAGTGATCCAAGAATGCTGATCTACACTCAGCCCATGTTGTCAAAGACCCAGGTGGTAATGACTTAAGCCAGCGTGAAGCCTTGTCCGCCAAAGAGAATGGGAACAGCTTACACTTCAGAAAGTCGTGAGGCACTCCATTTGAACCAGTAGTACTGCAAATTTCTTCAAAATTTTCGATGTGATCCATCGGAATTTCTGCAGGCAAACCATGGAATAAATGCTGCTTTACCAAAGTTATCATTTAAGGCTTGATCTCAAAATCTTGCCTCTGGATCGTGGGTGGGACAATCACAGCTCTATTTTGATAATAGGCATGTGGATTGTCCTTATCTCCAATCGCCGGCTGTTGCTGCCGCGGTTGTCTGAGTTGCTCCATTTCTTGAGGAAGTCTTTGCAGCTCAGCTGTCATTTCAGCATCGCCTCTGTCGGCCATATCCACAATATCAGGAACGTGGACAGGTGCAGAGACAGGAGTAGTGTCTGTGGTAGGAACAGGAACAGGAGCAAACACTTGTGCAGCTCGGTTATGCCTGTTTTCTCGCTCTCTTCTAGATAACTCTTCGTTGGTTAGGATGACGAGATTCTCAGAGTTCTTGCTCCTTGTGGTTCTTGTGGTCATGCACCTGAAACACACAAGAGAGAAGAACAGAAACAGATTAGAAAGGTCTTAGACTGAAATTCAAACCAAGAAACAGAGGTGACGAATTGGTCCCCGTCGCAACGGCGCCAAAAACTTGATAGACTGGATTTAGAGTTTTATTTCCTACTGCAAGTGCACAGCTTATGATTGTAATACAGATAGGTTTGATTTCCAGGGGACCAGTGTTACACTTTGTGTCTATGAGGTTTTGAAAAAAGCTAAGCAAGCAAGTTGGTTTTGATGGTTGTGAAACAAGTGACGGATTCAAACAGTAATTAAACTTCAGATAAAACAAGCGTTAGACCAAGGTTGTTTCGCAGGAAATTCAGAGTAAGGGATCGAACAACTATTCAGGGGCAACTAAGCGCCAGCCTAGAGCTCAAACATAGAAGTAATATTAATCCACTGTCGTGGCATCAACAACTTTATCTAACAACCTAAAATCCTAAACTATCGTTTGGATCTAGAATCGCAAATAAACATTATTGCACAGGCTTGATATGCTCACAATTTGCCTTAACATCAACTGTCGTTGCCTTAACATCAACTGTCGTTGGCTAAGGACATCCTACGATCAAGTGTGTACACAAAACTCTGTAATGTGGATGTGTTGTTCTTCCTAAAACGTCAAAAGATTATTCTCTTGATATTATTGTTCTTGGCAGTTATATCATGCAACAGCCCAGCTTTTCAGAAATCAATGTGTATAAACACAACAACCCATCCTGGCTATAACAATTGACGATGGAGCAATAGCTAACGGTATCTCTTTGAAACATTTCATCGAACACTTTGCGACCGGAGTATGTGCTAGAGACTTCCACATACATAGAGATGAGGGAATTGGAGACAACAATATCACGATCAGCGCCTGACTTAAGACAAAGGCAATGAAACAGTGTGCCAAGTACAAACGGCTCCTGGTGTAAACAAATGTCTGGGTTAACTCACAAATTATGTTTAAAAGCATAAACAGAACTTGGTATTCTCGCTATACCTATCGACGCTGTGTCTCCTCGACCACAGCATAGGTCGTTATGAAGGATTTAAAATTTTGATTACAAAAAACAATGAATCATCTCCATCTCTGTTTACCGGTTTGATGAACAAAAATTGTTTGTTCAGTAACTAGCCTCCTAATGTAGAAGCATTAAACTACTCGCTTTACCCCGCAACTCCCACCATAAATCATCATCAGAAAGAGGCGGAGATTTGCCAATCTCGACTTCAAGACGGCACCTAGCTTTTTCTCTATTCAGTTCCTTTACCATTTCTAGCTTTTGACTACGTCTCACATCCAGCGTCTGGGCAGCAAGTGGTAAAGTCTCTACATATCTGTAAGTAAAGGCATATACTAAACAATAAAACTGGGGACTTACACAATGAAAATGGAGAAATAATCTGGGGAGCTTAGCGGTAGTAAACGAAGAAATCACCTGTCTAAAAAGGGCATGAGTACATAATCATGGGCTAAAAAGTCCAGTGCCCATGGTATGAGGATCAATACTGCTAAAAATGGTGCCTGCAAAGAGTTACAATGTCAATGAGCAGTGATCAGTCTTCTGGAAGATTATGTCTTTATTCTCAACTTCAAATGTTGATAAGAGTTATATCATGCACAATCTGTTTTGGTATATTAGATTTGGTTGATTAAAGATGTCTCACAATGAATGAGAAACAAGGTATATATGTTTTTCATTCTTCATTTAGTTGTCTAACATGCATATTTATAGTGTTATTCATTGTTATGACCAGTCTTACTCTTTAAAATTCTGATTTATGCATTTGGGGACATGAAGTTCATTTTCTGATCATCATGAGACTCATTTCAGTTCTAGATTCCTCTTTTTGGTATATTGGATTTGATTGATTAAATGTGTCTTACAATGAATGAGAAACAAAGTATTTATGTTTCTCATTCCTCATTTAGGTGTCTAACATGTAAATTGAACTAATCTGGAATCATCGGGGACTACCAATAAAACAGCGTAATTGAGACCATCAAAGGTTATTACTAGAAAGTGGAATCCCCAAATGCTTATCAAGATAAAGCCTTTAAAATCCCTACAAAAATTGAACTGTTTGTTGATTATTAGAGAATCCTAGATGAAAATTATGATCCAATTTGCCGCGTAAGAAATAACAGATTTTCTTAACACGGTTGAAAATTAAACAGCTTTTTAATGTGTTTTCTTTATTTTATCCGACCATGCATATGCATGGATATGGTGTACTTCTCATTTGAAAGGACACACTCTAAAGTTCGGTAGTTGGTTAAATCAAGAATTGTGTCAAACATGCCAAATCTGAATTATAGATGTTTCTGTTAAGGTGTTTAGAACAACATCAAGTAAATGGAAAAAGAAAACTGATTTTAGAAACAAACAACATCTAGAATCTGGATGCTACACCTGATCCACATCTATATAAACAAACAGGACTGTTGTTAAGCCATTAAAATAAAAATGTTTAGACTTAAATAATCAAACCGGTTCTTTTTATACGTCAAGCCCGTACGAGCCGCTATAGATTTCAAAGCTCCTCTCCACCTGAGAAACTTCTTCTCAGCATCCTCCAAAGCCTCCTTACCGACCCTTTTCGCCTTTTCTCGTTCGTTGTCTTCCAACCGCAGTAAAATGTCTTTGAAAGGATTCTGTCCCTCAAGTTTGACGTGTGATGTCTCAACCGCGAAGATGGGATGGAGCCATGAAATTTGCTGCTGTTGGGTAATTAACCATTGCTGTATCAAGAAAGGCTGACTCTAGCCAGCTCGAGGCTGAGTAAACAGAGTGTAGGGCCCTGTGATTCATCAAAACGTTCTCTTAGATTGCGTAAGACTAAACAATGAATAAACAGTGAGAGGAAACAGATTGTTTTTACTTGCAAGTTCTGAACTTTTTGCTGAGTTCTTGTAAGCCATCTTTTATGGTGGAGAAAACCTCCAATTCTCCCCAGCTTCTCTTGATGACTTCAAAACAGTTAACACTCACGTCCTGCTCGTAATGAGAAGCATAAGAAGCTCATAATTGAATATACTTTTCTGTTACAAACTAACAACCATGTTAATATATACAGACCTTGAAGTCCTGAGAAACGGTGTCGAAGAAGCTTGAAGATGGAACAATATCATCGAAATTCAGAATAGGAGCAGAGGATGATAATGCGCCAATTGCTATATGCGGATACTTTAGCCTGAACCACGCTGCAAGCACTGTCTCAGGAAATAGAGTACAACAGTAGATGGTTTTGTAAGAACTGGAATATGTAGCAATAAGTAAGAAATGAATATTGAATAATTCACTGGAATTTTTTTAGCTTACTTCCACCATAAGAGCCACCGAAGACTATGACAGGAGATGCTTCAGAGGATAGATTCTGCTTCAAGCTTCTTATCAAGATCGCGTAATCAGCCAACGCTTGCTGTGAGTTCAGGTACCCCAATGTCTTGGCCAACTTAGGCGGCTTTGACTCTCCATAGAACCTATGCTGCAATAGAAAAATAAGTGTTGATTTAAATAAATAGTAATTACTCCGATCCCGAAATAATTTCATGCAACATATTTAACCAGAGAACTAAAGTGGCTAATACAGAAATGATTTTACGCATTTCAATATCTATTATTTCTAGAGTGTGTCCCATGCTTTCTTGCCTTGTTACTTCATTATTTTTATGCTTTTGTATCAGATGCTCAACCAACGTACAACCAAAACTCCATGCATCCGACTCTGGAGATACACCACTTGCATCCTCCCAAAAAAGTTTTTTCACTGGCCCCCAAGCCTCTGGCGCAGTGTAGTGTGGACTGAGTGTTATATAGTCCGTGCATAGAGTGATTTTCGAGGAATCAAACTCTGGTCGAGTTTTCTGGCATGTTGGTTTCTTCAGGATGGGAGCGAGCCCATAATCAGAAACCACAGCATTGCCACTTGCGTCCAACAAAAGATTTGAAGAACCTCTGTAGATCATAGATGGTATGCAAAACGACCACACTAACTTCAATTCAAAACTTGACCACACTAACTTCAATTCAAATGAGAAACTGTATTAATCTAATAATTATAATATGATATTCCATAATCATCTCCATCTCTGTTTACGTTTGATATTAGGGATACATTGTTTCGTTTGCAAATGTTATATAGGCAAATGTTATGCATCATCATGAATCGTGTGCATGCAGAGGTTAATGGAGCGATGGATTTGGGGACTATTGGAAATTGAATCTATATGCTTTGTTTCAGATTGCGACTCCGTGGATGTTTTCTTCAACCAACAACACTATACCACAACTCCGGAGGAAGCCGCCGCCGCCTCCATTAAAGCAGGTGAATTGTTTTTCCACCGTTGATGTTTCAATCCACAAGGACCGTTGATCACTTTGATGACAAACAAACATCGTGTCGTTTTGCAGGTTTGGATCTGGATTGCGGGCCGTTTTTAGCTATCTTCACGGAAGGGGCTGTGAAGAACGGATTGTTGACGGAGATGATTCTGATCGGCAGAAAACAAATATTGATCAACAAAACAATGAACAATTGATGGAGTTTTTACTTTTCGTCATTATATCATTAAAGGGACCATTCATAACAATGAATATATTCATCCGCAGAAGCTAAAATTTCAGCATTGCCACCGGCTTTATCTGAACTGCTTGCCGTTGTAAGACAAACCTGAAGCACTTCTTGTTGTTTGTTCGTTTGGAAAGTGGGAACATATTCCCCCACCAATTATTGCGCCAACCCAACTCTAGTTAAATCCAGCGCGCAAGTTCTACCGAATACGTAATAGAACATGAACATCATATCCTAAACGTAACAAAACTCAAATTTTTGGATGTGCTAAGACCATTTCTAATGGAAGGTTTTTTGTGAGGTATAAAAACTCCAAGCTATACCTATAAGAATGATATTAACTTGGCTTTCAATTTCTTATTTATTAATTAAATATTAGATAAAATATTTTTCTCATTCCTTCGAATACATGAGGTTAGTCCATAAAACCTCAATACAGTTTTTCTTCTGACTTTTCTTGAAAGGTCCACCCACTTTACTATCAGACCGTAAATTACCTTCAGGACACCAAAGTTTTCGTTGGTAATTAGTCTGTAAAGTGTAATTCAGGATTCAACATTACTGAATCCATAGCATTTGTTCAGTCCTCGTCTCTGCATAGCTCTCCTCACTTCTTCTGCACCATCCTCCATTTGACTGGGACTCCTAATCAACAATTAAGCAACAACAATTATCCCTTAACTGACCTGTCCATTGGCCCACACCATAATCAAGTTTAAAACTCCCACACGCTCCACAAGATTTGGTCAACCAGGAAAATTAAACTTTGAAACAGAATATTAACTCACAATTCTGCGGAATAATGGTTCCAAAGACGAGCATAGCCTCTGAAGACTATCTACCTTGACAGCTTCCACAATTAAACATCCTTTCAAACGTATTGTTTACTTTTTACTGGTCTGTGCTGTAATTATGTGGGAGTCACATCTTACAAAAATATTTTTAATCAATTTTTTTTAACTATTAATAATTTCATAGTTATTAATAAAAATTAATTTTAATTAAATTTTGATCTGTAAAACAAAATAAATAAGAATCTTATGATATATATATATATATATATATATATATAGTCCATGATAATAAATATAATTAAATGAATTAATACATCAATTATTTTTATAATTTATAAAAAATAAGTATTTATATACATAAATTAATATAAGTTCATATATATTATGATTTTGTTTTTTTAAAAAAATAGTTATATTAAAAATTGCGTATTATGATCAGGTCATTAGGATGTGTTAGAATCTAGTTATCTTTAAAGTAACTCCCAATATATTGATTTTGATCTTGATTCGATGGATATGCTATTTCAATATATATCACAGGTTCAAGATTATATGATCAAAAAACACCATTCATACTTTTTAAAATTCCAGATTCCTCTTATCAGATACAAGCAGTATCTTACATTGGAAGATTCAAATGGAATCTGAAACTAAAATGAATTAACACATTAGAAGGTTTATAAAATGATTTGGGGAGGTATTAAAAAAAATTAGGGATTCAATAACATACATTATTTATTACTAGTGGTATTAATACATGTGTGGATTTCTGCATGAATCTGTTTCATTGGAAACAGAATTTTAAAATGCTCTGGCGAGAAATCATTGACTTGGAGATTCTTGTGCAGTGCTCCATCTTTCGCTATTCTATCCAATCTCCAGACTTCATCATGTAAAGCCGGTGGATAATGTTTCTTGTATACTGCAAACAGAACATTGGCGAGAGAAAAACCAAGATTTAGATAAACAATTGAGAGTCAAAATGCATGACCTGAGCATTTTAAAAGTGGAATCAACTTCTTAAATCATTTTTCAGTTCCAGATTATATGTTGAATAAACAGAGATGAGATCCCATTTGTAATCCACATCCTTACACCCAATACTCCGATCAGTAACATCAAATATGATAATTGACCATTATCAGTTCAATTTATATTTATCCAATTGGGCCGGAAAAGAAATGCGTAAGATAATGACAAATCAAGAGCTCTGATTTTAACAGATTACAAATCTAAAGTTAGTGTTTACCCGGTTCATGATCTGCCTTAAGGCAGATCTTTGCTTGTCCATTCACTCTTAAATCATAATTCAAATGAGTACCACTAGAAATATGCATTGTGTGACTCTTAAATGAGGATTGCGAAACTGATATATCTTGTTCCTCACTCATTGTGAGACACCGTTAAAAAAATTAAATCCCATAGACCAAAAAGAGGAATCTGGAACTGAAATGAGTTCCACGAAAATCAGAAGAGGAACATCATATCCCCGAATGCATAAAACATAGTTTTAAAGCGAAATAATGGTCCTAACAATGAGTACCACTAGAAATATACATTGTAGGACACCTAAATAAGGAATGAGTAGCATATATATAACTCGTTTCTCATTTATTGGGAGACAACATTAATCAACCAAATCCAATAGACCAAAAAGAGGAATCTTGAGGTGAAACGAGTTCCTAACAATGAGTACCACTAGAAATATACATTGTAGGACACCTAAATAAGGAATGAGTAGCATATATATACCTCGTTTCTCATTTATTGGGAGACAACATTAATCAACCAAATCCAATAGACCAAAAAGAGGAATCTTGAGGTGAAACGAGTTCCATGAAGATCAGAAAAGAAACATCATATCCCCGAATGCATAAAAAATAATTTTAAAGAGTAAGAATTGTCTTAAGAATGAATACCACTATAAATATGCATTGTGGGACTCTTAAATGAGGATTGCGAAACATATATACCTTGTTCCTCACTCATTGTGAGACACCGTTAATATATAAAATCCCTAGAGAAAAAAGAAGAATCTGCAACTGAAATGAGTTCCACAAAATGTCTCAAAGCAAATTAGGAATTGCTCATATCCTCAAGGGTTGCAAATCAGAATCTGCGCTAAGTATACAAAACATCTACATCTCCAACAGATTGTAGCTTCTATATTCAGTAGCATTACACCATCAAAGAAACAAGAAACACTTTTACTTTCAAAACATAAAACCAAATCGATAAATACACCAAATTACTCTTATTTATCAATAGGTACATACATACTTGAATTAACTATCCAAAGTCTTGAATGCATGAAGAGGGGAATAAAATAAAGATATAAGTAGACGTCTTTGATGTTTTCTAGTGGTAGTCTGAGTCAATTCCAACACGTCCATCATTCCTCGACAACTTATTGTTTTTAACAAGCTCTGATCTTCATGTAGCACTTGTTCTTGAAGAGATAGACATTCTAGCTATTTTTATGCTTCTTAAAAATGAACATCTGGAAACAAATGCCTTGTATTACACCTGCTTATCAGATTACACTCTAGTTACATTATCAGATTATCAATGATTTACGGTGGCTCCCAATGAATGACAAACAAGGTATTTATGTTTCTCATTCCTTATTTAGGTGTCCCACAATGCATATTTCTGGTGGTATTCATTGTTATAATCATTTATACTCTTTAAAATTCTGTTTTTTTTTTAATTTGGGGAAATGATGTTCCTTTAATGATCTTCATAGGACTGATTTTAGTACCAGATTCCACTTTTTTGGTCTATTAGAATTGGTTAATTAACGGTGTCTGTCTGTGATAATCCAATGAAGACACATCTGAAAGTTGACATCTTATAACTAAAGGTGTCTTCCCAATCTAAGAGAAGCTCGAGACGATGAATACATCATTAATTTGTTATTACACTGTTGGTATCCTTTTCAGATCTTTAAATACAATTGTAGGACTTTCATACCATTCATAGATCATAGATGGTATGCAAAACTAATGATTAAATGTACTATACTAGCTAGCATCTTACATTTTTTTTTTACTAGGTTAGTCTATTGACCATTACTTTACTAGAAATCCAAAGGAAGCAGCTTGATTGAAAGATCCAATAGTGATACGAGGAAAATATATATATATATATATATATATATATATCACATGCTTCAGAGCAAGATCCAAACAAATTTCAGGAAAAGGGCAGAATTCTGAACATTACTCTAAAAGGAGCTAACTTTTACAAAGAGATGTGGACACAAACTTGGCATCAGGAATCCAAAGGAACATCTAGATCCAATCAAAAAAGAAAAAGAGAGAGAAAGGAAAATGGTAGTTATCATACCAGAAGCAATTAGGATCCGTATGACCAGAGTAATAAGCGAATAATTCGAAGGAAATCCAGATTCACCAGCCCTAAGTCAAAGTCGGGATTTCGATTGTGAAACTTTAATAATCCGACCAAAATCTGGAATTAACGTTCTAAATCAAGGTACACAATTTCTTGTGTCACAAGTTTTGTTCTTAAATTTGGGGATATGATGTTCCTTTTTTAAAAAAGTGGAATTTTATCTTTTTGATCACAGAGTTATACAAATCCCCAAATGGTCTTCAGGCAACAGACGAGTACTTCTCACATATTTCTCTGCGTGTCGGCTTTATCACACAGCAAAAAGATAAAACTACAGTTAAAGACCCGACCATATATGGCTGCTGATATGATCACTTCACAGCATTTGTTTGATTTTTGACTCACTCCACTTTCTTCAACATTTGTTGAGGAAACGGCCCAAGAACACGCTCCATCATCGCTAGATGCTCCAAGTTTTCATGTGTTTGGAACAATGCTTTTCCCTACAAATTTCAAATCTTTCAATTAAGAAAGAAAAAAAGGCATACAGTCCCAAACATTCATTAAAAACTAAGTACTTAAGACACATACCGTGCACAGCTCCACTATGATGCATCCAATGCTCCAAACATCACAAGGATAACTCCAGCCAAGACCTACCCACAAGCCAAGTCTCTACATCAGTTTGTAATGATCAGAAGCTAAAATTTCAGTGACTTGTTTCAACAAGAGCTACTCACCTAAACCGAACCCGAATCGGAATCGAACCGAACCCGAACCAAAATTCTAAAATACCCGAACAGATTCTATATTTCTGGATTCCAAAACCCGAAAACCCGAAAACCCGAAAAACTCGAACCGAACCTGAACCGATACCCGAACGCCCAGGACTAAAATTAAGGTTAAGATAAATTTTTGACAGTTGAGAGGCTTTCAAGTAGGGTATGGTAAGCTATGCGTTAAAGCATGGATTGAATGTAAATTAAGGTTAAGACAAATTTTCTTCCCTATTTTTCAATTTTTGATTCCTGTTACCGATGAATTTTTAATAGTCTTTCTCCCAACTATTTTTTAACTTGTATATCAGAAGGTCATCAAAAACACCATATCATCATTTTTTTTTTTACTTTGATTTTTCCATCTTGCAAAAGATTTACACTCTACATCACAAAACCCCCGTAAACATTGACATATTATACTAACAAAATATAAATACATTGATACTAAAGAAAATTTAGAGAACCGTTTTTTGCGGGAAACAGCCAAGCTAATATGTAAATGCAACATATTAAACGAATTTTTGTAGGGATTTTAAAGGCCTTATAAATCTGTTTTGGGGATGATTGGAATCCAATGTGTATAAACCTTCTATATTTGATCTTATAGATCGGTTGAAATTCATTTCTCAGATTTCTAAATTTGAACTACCAAAAGAGGAATCTTAAATAGATATTAATACAGGTGTATTTATGTTTATAAACTGAGGTGTAATAAATACGTGATGTATTATAAAAATATGCATTTGTCTTAATACTCATTGTTATGACTATTCTTAGTCTTAAAAATTCTTTTTTAAGCATTTGTAATTATTCAATTCTGGAAATCGACAAACAAGAAAGTGGAATCCCTCTTGGGATAAATATGTTGGGATAAATCGGTGTACAAAGCAAGTTAAATGAGGTAGAATGGGTGTCTATTAGATTTGATAGCTATACCCTTTTTTTCAGTGATCAGTTCCCAAATTCATAAAACAGAATTTTAAAGAGTAAAAATAATTATAACAATGAATACCACTAGAAATATGCATTGTGGGACACCTACATCAGGAATGAGAAGCACAAATACATTGTTTCTCAATCATTGGGAGACACCGTTAATCAACCAAATCCAATAGCCTAAAAAGTGGAATCTGGAACTAAAATGAGTCTAACGAAGATCAGAAAAGGAGCTTCATGTCCCCAAATTCATAAAACAGAATATTAAAAAGTAAGAATGGTCATAACAATGAATACCAGTTGAAATATGCATTGTGGGACACCTAAATGAAGAATGAGAAGCATAAATACCTTGTTTCTCATTTATTGGGAGACACCTGATATGAGGCGATTTTGCCTCATTTTAACCTTTGTTTTGCAGGTTTTATCGAGTCTTTTTAGTCTTTATCGAGTCGTTTCAGGTCACTAAAGAGCTATAAACGAAGACATGAGGGATTGGAGCCTCTGGAGCAAAAAGGAGTCGAAATGAAGGAAAAAGGCCCGAATTTGAAGATCATCACCCTGTTAGAGCACATGCTCCACTATGGAGCACATGCTCCATCTGTCCGGAGCAGATATGAAAACTCCACTTACCTAGTTTTGAGACGCGAAAAAGGAAGAAAAGAAGGAGAGTCGTTGCGACCATCATCTGATCTGGTACTTTTCGATTTTCTAGCTAGAGAGAGACCTTTGACAAGAATCTTTGAGAGTTTTTCTACTTGTAAGATTTGGAGAAGAATCTCTGCCACACTTGAGAAGAATTCTAAACCTTTGTCATTTCTATTATATATTCCATGAATTCTCTTTCGCTTGTTGCTGTGTTTTCCGATTTTATGTCTGAGTAGATCCCCTTGTTAGATCAAGGATTTCAATGGTATTCATGAGTTGATGGGTTGAACACAAATTGGGATTTGAATAGATTGTCTTCACCACTTGTTAGCCTTAATCCCTGAATTGAACTGATCACTTAATTTCTTGCGATCCCTTACTCTGAATTTCCTGCGAAAATACCTTGGTCTAACGCTTCTTTTATCTGAAGTTTAATTACTATTATAATCCGTTACTTGTTTTACAACCAACAAAACCAACTTTCTTGCTTATATTTCTTTTAATACCTCATAGATACAAAGTGTAACACTGGTCCTATGGATATCGAACCTATCTGTATTACAATCATAAGCTGTGCACTTGCAGTAGAAAATAGAACTCTAAATCCAGTCTATCAAGTTTTTGGCGCCGTTGCGACGAGGACCAATTCGTTACCTCTGTTTCTTGGTTTGAATTTCAGTCTAAGACCTTTATAATCTGTTTCTATTCTTCTCTCTTGTGTGTTTCAGGTGCATGACCACAAGAACCACAAGGAGCAAGAACTCTGAGAATCTCGTCATCCTAACCAATGAAGAGTTATCTAGAAGAGAGCGAGAAAACATGCAAAACCGAGCTGCACAAGTGTTTGCTCCTGTTCCTGTTCCTACTACAGACACTACTCCTGTCTCTGCACCTGTCCACGTTACTGATATAGTAGATATGGCCGACAGAGGCAATGCTGAAATGGCAGCTGAACTGCAAAGACTTCGTCAAGAGATGGAGCAACTTAGACAACCGCGGCACCAACAGCCGGCGATTGGAGATAAGGACAATCTGCATGCCTATTATCAAAATATAGCTGCGATTGTCCCACCCACGATTCAGAGACAAGATTTTGAGATCAAGCCTCAAATGATCACTTTGGTGAAGCAGCATTTATTCCATGGTTAGCCTGCAGAAATTCCGATGGATCACATCGAAAATTTTGAAGAAATCTGCAGCACTATTGGTTCAAATGGAGTGCCTCACGACTTTCTGAAGTGTAAGCTGTTCCCATTCTTTTTGGCGGACAAAGCTTCACGCTGGCTTAATTCATTACCACCTGGGTCTTTGACAACATGGGCTGAGTGTAGATCAGCATTCTTGGATCACTTTTACACCAATTCCAAGACCGCAGCTTTGAGGAGCAAGATATCCTCATTCCAGCAACATTCCGGAGAAGCAAGTTAGTAATGGCGATTTTATGACAAAGTCCAAGGAGGGTGTCCTCATAATGGGTTCACTGATGAACAAATTCTGGGAACCTTCTATGATGGTGTAGATTGGGATTACAGGAATGCTCTGAATGCAGTTAGTAATGGCGATTTTATGACAAAGTCCAAGGAGGGTGCTTTTGAACTGATTGAGAACTTCGCTGCAAGTTCCAGCAGCAAGTCTCCTGAATACGACAGAACAAGGAAGGTCAGTAGTGTGGATGCTCAAAAGATTGATGACCTCACAGCTAAGGTTAACCTTTTGCTAAAGGGGAACCAAAAGACAGTCCATTTTGTTGATGAGAATGGAGAAGCACCTCTATCTAAGGAGTTTGGAGATGACCAGGATGATAATCAGCTGGAGGTCAACTATGTGAATGGGTCAGGGTTTATGCAAAATCGTGGGTTCAATCAAGCTTACAGGAGCCATCCCAACTTGTCCTACCAGAGCACCAATGTGGAGAACCCACAAGATCAAGTATATCCACAACAGCAAGGGGGCCAGAACCAGCTGTCTCAGAATGTGGGGTTTCAGAAAAGCTACTCCAACAATTCACAAGGGAAGCAGTTCATCACCAATCAGGGGCAGAATCGCTTCAAAGGAGGACAACAAAAGTCACGATATGCTAGCATGCATCCTTCATCAAGTTCTGCAAACACCTCTCAAGATGATTTAAAAAACCTTATGCAGCAGCTGTTGCTTAACTAGCAAAAGTCATCTTCAGAAATCAATGCTAAGGTTGATCACATGTAATGACATGAATGACAAGTATGAGGCTGTGTGGACTCACATGAAGAAATTGGATGTTCGGGTTGCACAAACTGCATAAGCTGTCAAGAGAACACCTGGAACTCTCCCTGGGAAACCTGAAAATTCAAGAGATGAATACATCAATGCCATCAAACTGAGAAGTGGGAAGACATTTCAGGTACCTACAACACCAACTCAGAAGTCGGATAAGGGGAAAGAGATTGCTGAGGAGCACCTGCTGCAGGAAGGACAGTGATACGAACTCCCTTGATCACTCTAAAGGAAAGGCTGACGTCCTGTGAATGATGGATGATGAGATTGAGCACGAATTTGGTGATGAGGGGGGGATTCCGTGAGTTTTATGGATTGAGGGTGAAGATTAGGATTGAATACAATGGTTTTATGGATTGAATTCAGATGATTAGATGATTAGAACAGATAGAAGAGTTTCAAGGTCACTAGGTGTAATGAAACTCGGATTTCATGAACTCATTCAAGGAATCAAAGGTGAGAGAAGAAGTGCATTCTATTGCTTTTCATATAAGTTCTTCGCTAACCTCTCATGGGGGCTGATTACAGCTTAAATACAACTCTCAGATAACCTAAAACTAGACAACATGCTGTTTTAAAACAATCAGTAAACAGCAATGGTGTTTTAAAAATTTAAAACAACAAGCATTCTAAACACAAATTAAAAGAAACAACAAGGTGTCCCAACCCACAGGTTCCTAATTGGTGCACCTTTAAAATCACTAAGTACAAGCCATAGTGACTTGTACATTATTACCCAAAGGTAATGACTCCTAAGCAACTCAACATAGTGACTCATCTGCCTCATTAAAAACCATGCTGAGAAAATCCAGTGGGACAAAACTCATCATGGGAAAAAGAGTACAGACTCATCACCTTAAGTTACTTAGTTATCATTACTGGGTAGAGTCTTCTGGCTGAAGATGTTGAACACTTGGATAGTGGGTAGGGTAAGTAATCCTTCAGCTAGAAGGGAATGAGCTTCCTTAGCCAGTTCCTTAGCTCTGGATCGTGTGACTCTTCCTACTATCTCTGGCTCTTCCTTTGGCTCCTTAGATGTTGTGCTATCCATGATTACATCATCCTCTCCCTCTTGAAAAGGATTTGTCCTCAAATCTGTATCTGCAACATAAGGGAGCAAGTCAGAAACATTGAATGTTGTAGAGATGTTATACTTACCTTGAAGATCAATCTGGTAGGCATTGTTGTTGATTCTCTTGACAACTTCAAATGGTCCATCCATTCGTGGCATGAGCTTGCTTTTCCTCTCCTCTGGAAACCTGTCTTTCCTCAAATGAATCCACACCATGTCTCCTTCTTCGAAGATCAACTCCTTTCTGCCCTTGTTTGCGTGCTTCTCATACTGTTTACTTCTCTATGTTCTCCTTGGCCTTAGCATGTATCTTCCGCACCTGTTCAGCTTTTTCCTTTCCATCTAAACTGCTTTTCACACTTAAAGGCAAAGGGATCAAGTCTAGAGGTGATTGTGGATTAAAACCATATACAATTTCAAAAGGGGAAAAGAGAGAAGCAGAGTGCTTAGCATGGTTGTAAGCAAACTCCACGTGGGGTAGGCACTCTTCCCATGACTTGATGTTGCTTTTAACCAAAGTTCTGAGGAGTGTAGACAATGTTCTGTTCACCACCTCTGTCTGTCCATCAGTTTGGGGGTGACATGTAGTAGAGAATGCAAGCTTTGTTCCTAGTTTAGCCCATAAGGTTCTCCAAAAATGTCCTAGGAATTTAGTGTCCCTGTCTGAAACTATCTCTTGAGGCATTCCATGCAGTCTTACTACTTCCCTGAAAAACAAGTTAGCTACACAGACAGCATCATCTGTCTTGTGACTGGCAATGAAGTGTGCCATCTTGCTGAACCTGTCAACAACTACAAAGATAGAATCTCTACCATTCCTAGTTCGGGGTAAGCCAAGCACAAAATCCATAGAGATATGAGTCCAAGGTTGAGAAGGAATAGGGAGAGGGGTGTACAAACCGTTAGGTTGCACCTTACTCTTTGCCATTTTACAGACATCACATCTAGAACAAACCCTCTCCACATCGGTCTTCATGTTAGGCCAATAGAAGTGGTCTTGCAATCCAAGTAATGTCTTTGCAACTCCAAAGTGTCCAGCTAGTCCACCTCCATGAGCTTCTCTTACTAGCAGTTCTCTGATGGAGCCCCGTGGTATGCACAGGCGGTTGTTGTAGAACAGATATCCTTCCTGTCTATGATACTTTTCAAAAGCAAACTTATGACATTTGCCATAGTTCTCAGAAAAATCAATGTCAGTTTCTTACAGATCTATTATGTGATCTAACCCATCTAACTTTGAAGTCAAGGTAGATACAAGTGTGTACCTTCTGGATAATGCATCTGCAACTACATTATCCTTACCTTTCTTGTATTTGATAATGTATGGGAAGGTCTCTATAAACTCCATCCATCTGGCATGTCTTTTATTAAGTTTCTGTTGTCCTTTAAGGTGTTTTAAAGACTCATGATCTGTGTGAATGACAAATTCCTTGGGCCACAAGTAGTGCTGCCACATTTGGAGAGCTCTAACCAAGGCATATAGTTCTTTGTCATAGGTTGGGTAGTTTGCTGTTGCTCCTCCTAACTTCTCACTAAAGTATGCCACTGGTTTTCTATTCTGCATCAACACAGCACCAATACCAACTCCTGAAGCATCACATTCAATTTCAAATGTTTTAAGAAAATCAGGAAGAACTAAAAGGGGAGCATGGATAAGCTTCTCTTTAAGGGCTTTAAAAGCCTGTTCTTGGGCATCCTCCCATCTGAACCCGACTTCTTTCTTGATGACTTCAGTTAATGGTGCGGCCAGAGTGCTAAAGTTTGGCACAAATCTTCTGTAGAACCCTGCTAACCCATGAAAGCTCCGAACTTCTCCAATACTCTTAGGTGTAGGCCATTCTTTGATTGCTTTAACCTTCTCTTCATCAACCTTAATTCCTTCTGCACTAACAACAAAGCCTAGAAAGACAACCTCAGTAGTACAGAATGAACATTTAGAGAAGTTAGCAAAGAGAGATTGAGAACGAAGAACCTCCAGCACTTGTCGGATGTGCCCTAGATGTTCTCTCAGACCTTTGCTGTAGATGAGGATGTCATCAAAGTAGACTACAACAAAGACCCCAATGAATGGTCTCAAGGCATGATTCATGAGGCGCATGAAGGTACTGGGAGCATTGGTGAGACCAAATGGCATGACTAGCCACTCATACAAGCCTTGCTTGGTCTTGAAAGCAGTCTTCCACTCATCCCCTTCCTTCATTCTGATCTGGTGGTAACCACTCTTCAAATCGATTTTAAAAAAGATTGTGGAACCACATAACTCATCTAGCATGTCATCAAGCCTTGGAATAGGATGTCTGTACTTCACTGTGATATTGTTGATAGCTCTGCAGTCTACACACATCCTCCATGTTCCATCTTTCTTAGGAACCAATAGAACTGGTACTGCACAAGGACTGAGACTTTCTCTGATGTGGCCTTTATTCATCAACTCTTCCACTTGCTTCTGAAGTTCCTTGGTCTCCACAGGGTTGGTTCTGTAAGCTGGTCTGTTTGGTAGCACTGACCCTGGTACTAGATCAATTTGATGCTCAATCCCACGAATTGGAGGTAGGCCTGGAGGTATCTCTTCTGGAAAGACATCCTTGTACTCCTCAATGATTTCTATCATCTCTTGTGGAAGTTCCTTTAAAGGTTTGGTGCTAGAAAGTGTCTCCTTGTAGACAAACATGAAGGTTGTCATCTCAGGATCAAAGAGTTTGTTGAACTCACTGTGGTTGATGTACAAGCTGTTTGAGACCCTTTCCTTATCCTTGCGGTTCATGTGGAGCTGATCTTTGTAAATTTCACTGGGTGATAAGGGTAGGAGAGTAACCTTGCGCCCTTTAAACTCAAAGGACTGCTTGTTGGTGTAGCCATCATGGAGAACTCTTCTGTCAAACTGCCATGGCCGGCCCAACAACAAGTGACTAGACTTCATTGGAATCACATCACAGAGTAGCTCATCCTCATACTTACCAATGGCTAGCTTGACAAGTACCTGCTGAGAGACAGTTAAAGCCCCTTTGTTGTCTAACCATTGTAGCTGGTAAGGCCTTGGATGTGAAGTGGTTTTAAGGTTGAGTTTCTTCACCATCTCTTCACTTGCTGCATTGGTGCAACTACCTCCATCTACAATCAGTGTGCAAACTTTATCCTGGACCACACATCTGGTGTGGAAGAGATTCTCACGCTGGCCTCTATCATCTGGATGGAGCTGAACACTCAATGTTCTGCGTGCCACTAACATCTCCCCTACTGCTGCTGGTTCTTCTTCTTCTTCTGTACCAACATCGGATTCACTCTCTGAACTGTCTTGAGGTACTATCTCTCCTCCTTCTTGTAACAGGAACATCTTCTTGTTAGGACAGTCTCTGGAGTAATGCCCCATGCCTTGGCATTTAAAGCACCTGATGTTGCTAGTAGAAGTCCCACTCCTTGGTTTAAACTCGATCTTAACCTCTTCCTTGACTGTAGTTGAAGATGGTTTGTGATCCTTGGTGTAAGCAGGTTTAATGAGCTCCTTAGGCTTTGGAACGTTAGAGGAGAAGTTTGATCGGCCAATCCTCCTCTTGATCTGTGACTCAATCAATTCAGCCTTATGCACCATCTCTTGTACATCTTCATAGTTTTGTAACTCCACTTTGTCCTGAATTTCTCTGTTAAGTCCCCCAAGGAACCTAGACATCACCATGTCTTCTCCTTCTCTTAGGTCAGCTCGGATCATTAGGGTCTCCAGCTCTTGGTAATAGTCTCGGACTGATCTGGTGCCCTGTATAAGTCGCCTGAGCTTGTTGAGGACCTCTCTCTGGTAGTGTGCAGGAACAAACTTCTTCCTCATCTGCATAGTTAGTTGCTCCCAGGTAGTGATTGGAAGCTCCCTGTGTCGGTCTCTGGTGATCCCCAACTGTTCCCACCACAAGAGTGCATAGCCATTGACTTCAGACACAGCTATCTTCACCTTGTTGAGCTCATATGTGCCTTGGACCAAAAAGTTTGATTCCATCTTCCTCTCCCAATCCAGGTAAGCTTCTGGATCATTGGTACCGTGGAAAGAAGGGAACTGAATCTTAATGTGCCTCAGCTGCTGTCCTAAAGGATCATAGTCTCTGCCGTGGCCTCTGTTTCGATCCCTCCTTATGGTGTGAAGGCTGTCATCTGACCTCTCTTCTTCTTCTGAGTACTCAGGTTCTGTCTCTAGTTGGACTCGGTGTCGTGGTGTTCTGTTTGGTCTGCGACTTCCTCTCCCCGTGCCTTGAGTATTTCTGGTCTGATGGGTGCTGGGTTCCCTACCTCTTGTAGGTGGTCGGACTGTGTTATCTCTAGGTTGTCTAGAAGAGGTTCCCACATGTGCTTGTCCCTTGGCAAGGCGGATTGCTTCTCTAGGGCTGGGTGGTTCTGTTGAGGCAGTCTCTGCTGTGCTATGCTCCTTCAACAGATCCTTGAATCGGACCTCAAACTTGTTGTTGAGTTGTTCTATCTGTTGCATAAGTTGAGTAGCCACAGATTGGTTTGCCTCTCTGATCTGTTGAGCCATGGTTTGATTCAGAGCTTCCATAGCCTCTGCTGAAAGCTCCATGGTACCTGAGACAATCAAAACAACTCACAGTAAAAGTTCTAAAAACAATACTTCTGTATACCTAAAACTTTTAAAACTTGATGCATAAAAGAAAGGATATCACAAAAAGAAAAAAGAGGGGGTTTTAGGGTTTGCTCAGCCTTTGGTTCAGAGTTGGCTCTGAAGGACAGTGATATGAACTCCCTTGATCACTCTAAAGGAAAGGCTGACGTCCTGTGAATGATGGATGATGAGATTGAGCACGAATTTGGTGATGAGGGGGGATTCCGTGAGTTTTATGGATTGAGGGTGAAGATTAGGATTGAATACAATGGTTTTATGGATTGAATTCAGATGATTAGATGATTAGAACAGATAGAAGAGTTTCAAGGTCACTAGGTGTAATGAAACTCGGATTTCATGAACTCATTCAAGGAATCAAAGGTGAGAGAAGAAGTGCATTCTATTGCTTTTCATATAAGTTCTTCGCTAACCTCTCATGGGGCCTGATTACAGCTTAAATACAACTCTCAGATAACCTAAAACTAGACAACATGCTGTTTTAAAACAATCAGTAAACAGCATGGTGTTTTAAAAATTTAAAATAACAAGCATTCTAAACACAAATTAAAAGAAACAACAAGGTGTCCCAACCCACAGGTTCCTAATTGGTGCACCTTTAAAATCACTAAGTACAAGCCATAGTGACTTGTACATTATTACCCAAAGGTAATGACTCCTAAGCAACTCAACATAGTGACTCATCTGCCTCATTAAAAACCATGCTGAGAAAACCCAGTGGGACAAAACTCATCATGGGAAAAAGAGTACAGACTCATCACCTTAAGTTACTTAGTTATCATTACTGGGTGGAGTCTTCTGGCTGAAGATGTTGAACACTTGGATAGTGGGTAGGGTAAGTAATCCTTCAGCTAGAAGGGAATGAGCTTCCTTAGCCAGTTCCTTAGCTCTGGATCGTGTGACTCTTCCTACTATCTCTGGCTCTTCCTTTGACTCCTTAGATGTTGTGCTATCCATGATTACATCAGACAGCATGCTCCAGGCGAAGAAAACTCGAAGGAGCATCCCTCGACGTCCGGAGCACCTGCTCCGACTTCATCTCAGGGTGCTCCAGGCGGAGATTTTACGACGGAGCACCCCAGCCAATCGACGGAGCACCTGCTCCATCAGGGTGCTCCACCCACACCTGCAGAAAAACCTGCAGCAGTCCCCGGAAGGATTTACAAGCCTAAGGTACCCTACCCAGTCCCACCTAAGAAATCACGTAAGGACCTAGAAGAGGCTAAATGTAAGGAGCTGCTTCGAGACATAACCATTAAAATTCCATTGGTTGATGCTGCTGCCCAATTGATGCCATCTTTGAAGAGGTACATAAAAGGATTGCTGGTCGGAAGAGTGGCAGACGAGGAGGATGTGATGCTGGTTTCAAAGGACTGTAGTGCTGTATTGCAAAATAAAGTACTCAGGAAGATGGGTGATCCAGGGAGGTTTGTCTTATCTGTGCAAATTGGACCCAACATCTTTGCCTGCTCATTCTGCGATTTGGGTTCAAGCGTAAACCTTATGCCATACTCTGTGGCTAAAAGATTGGGTTTCACCAAGTTCAAGCCGACAAGGATCTCTCTAGTTTTTGCTGA
>FNXX01000092.1:0-54976 GCA_900108845.1 Iljinskaea planisiliqua
CACCTGTTCCTCAAGCGTCCGCGGGAGTTGTACTTGTAACTTCTTCCTCCCTTCCTCCGGCCGGTCCCTCTCGAGGAAAATGTGCCTCTGCGCCCGAGAAGTGAAAAGGGGCGGCCGGCGTCGAAGGTCGATGGAGGAGCACCCGGAGCGCCAACTCCCAACCAACCGGGTCTCCAAGATCCGGTTTTATGTTTGATGCGGTCAAGGCGGCTTGCGGGAATCGTTCTGAGTCGAGGAGGCTTTTGGCCATGATTAGCGACTCCTCTTCTGCTGTTTCTGCACCTTGGGCTTATCCGAATTCATTCGGGGACATGGCCGCTCACACGATGATGATAACGTTTAAACCTTTCTAAACATCTATTTGAGATTTTGATTTTGATTTCTCTCATTGAGTTTCTCTTATTTTTATGGTTTTAGCTTTGTTCATGTATGAACACATCCAAGGCGGCTCATGAAGCCGAGGTTTGAGAGTTTTAGCGTAAAGCTAACGAGGCCGTGCGTGAGGCTGAATCTTGGAAGAGCAAGTATGAGAAGTCGGTGGCCAGTGCCGAGAAGAAGGCTGCTCGGTACAAGGCGGGTAAGGAGAAGGCTTCCTTGAAGATATCGGCTTTGAAAGAAGAGCTCGAGAAGGAGAATCTCCACTGCGAGCAGTGTGTTTCGAAAGCATGTAAGTAGCAAAGATGGGATTTGGCGGAGAAGTACCGCATTCGTCTGGATAAGGCGCAGGCCTCCCTTGTCAAGTTGGCTGAGGCCAAAGAGGCGGAGGCGCATCTATCCGAGTTCTCCAGGAATTTGGTCTTATTAGCGATCTCGAGGGAGGTTCGAGCCTTGCTGCGAAGAAAGCAAGGGTCAAAGGATGGGCTGACGAACACAATGGTGATGTAGGCTGTTTTCAGCGAGCTATGGATGGTGTAATCGGGGAATTGGCATTTTCTCCCATTTCCCAATATGGGTCGAAATGTGCTTTTAGCGAGGGCCCGATCGGTGATGAGGCCGTCGAGGTCGGAATGGTGGACTTCAGTGGTACCACGGCGCTCTGGATGAGTGTTTCGGGGTTAGCTCTGATTAGAGCAGTCCTTGTAATTTGTACTTCTGTTATTTGGTTTGGGTCGTGTAGACCCTTATTGTATTATTGGTTTTAATCCTTTTTTGTTGAACTTGAATCTTTTCGGAATTATCCTTTGTGTTTGTCTTGGACTTTTGATTGACTTGAGTCTCAGGTTTTTTGAAGGGGATGATTTGTTGAGCATTCCGATCTTTTGGACGAGAGTATCATTGAAGATACTTTCTAGGTTTGTGAATGGTTGTTAATGTTGGGCGTTGTCTTTGATGTCTTGGAGTTTTCAGTGCATTCCACCTACAAACTCCTTACTTTGGTGATCCACATTTATAATCTCCTACCAGAGCCGGTTTGGTATTGTGTTTGCGATATCTAATTGCACCAGTGTTCCTTTGATGGTGTTTACTAGGTTAGTGAGCTTATTTCGCGGTTTACACTCTGTGGTATTTCCAATCCATGGAACGCTCTTGAAGATAAGCTAAGTTGAGTATCGTCCGGACGCTTCCCGCATCCCCGAACGGGTTACGCCCTTCGGATATTAGTCCGAAAATTTCTATAGCGCACAACTTCTATCCGTCTCTAGATGTCAAACAAACCATGGTTAAAATCCTTGCCTGTACTACAGGTGTCTTGTTGTGGCTAGAAACAGATAAGTTTTCAAAAACTCAAGAGAGTTGTGGAAACATTAGTCGGATTTCCTTGATGATTTTCGTCATTCTTCAGGTGAGATCAGTTAACGGTTTTGGATATGGGTTGTGAGATGCCAGGTTTCAGTGTTCATCGTCCGGACTATTTTCTCGAAATATGATCGTTTGTTGGAAATTGTCATTCTTGCGGTGAGAACAGTCAACGGTTTTTGGATGGGTTGTGAGATGCCAAGTTTCAGTGTTCGTCCTCCGGACTATTTTCTCGAAATATGAGCGTTTGTCGGAAATTGACATTTTTTCAGTGAGAACAATCAACGGTTATTGGATGGGTTGTGAGATGTCAAGTCCCAGTGTTCATCCTTTGAAATGTTCCCCAGAATAGGAAGCTCGAGAGAGTTGCGGGAATATATAGACATATACGGACCCACTCCCCCTCATTTTTTTTGGAGGGGGGAAGCTGAACTCGTTTTTTAGGCAAGCTGCCTACATACTCCGTTGAGAAAGTGATCAAGCCACCCACAGTTCCGTTTTTTTTTTTAAATTATCCTTGACTGGTCTAAGGAAATGACATCATCTTTAGTAAGTTCGGTCGTTCCATGGGTGCCCTCTTTGGCAGGTGTCGTCGCTGGATCCTTGAGAATGATTTCTTCTTTTACGGGCTGTTCTTTTCTGATTCTCGTCTTTGTTGGTTTTTGACGCCTTGGGGTGCGGCTCGATGCTCATGTCCGACTTCTTGCGCTTCGGGTTATCTTTCGGCGGGGTCGTCATGCTTCGGAGCTTATGCTCTTCCAAGAAGGAGATCCACGATTCCTTTTGGTTTCCCCACCTCGTCTTAATTCCGTCTGGAGAAGGGAATTTAAGACACAAATGGTACGTTGACGGGATGGTGCACATCGACTTGATCCACAGGGTTCCCATTATGACATTGTAGATTGCGGGATGCTTGTCCACCAAGAAATCCACAATCTTCTTGATTCCACCGGCATGGACCAGAAGTCGGATTGTTCCGTCCGTCATGGTTACCTCTCCGGTGAACCCGGTCAGCGATCTCGGGTAGGGTTTTATGTCGGAAAAACTGACACCCATCCTTCGGAGTGTTTCCTGGAATATCACGTCCACTGAACTTCCCATGTCGATCAAAACTCGGGAGACATCGCAGTCATTAATGACTAGTTTCACCACTAGAGGGTCATTGTGGGGTTGATCGAGTCCTTCGGCGTCGTTTTCTTCGAAAGCGATCATGTCATCGTCTAGGATAATCGGCTCTCGCAGATTTGACTTTTTATCTCCTCTTCGCTGAAAGGCCTTTATAGACATGACCGTATCTCGGCAGTACTGAGAGTCTTCCATGATCATGTTGACCTTTTCCAGTTACTTGCGGGGGACTCTTCGTCGGATTTCCTTCCTCGATATGGTGCCACTTCGGCTGGCTTTCAAAGACGGTCTTCGTTAGGCTGGTTGTCCTGCGTTTCAGAATTTCTTTCTGTTCCCCCGAGGCTCTCCATAGTTACTGCGTCTCCGAAATCTCCTGCCAAGAATTTGGCTGCGAGTCTTCTTGTGATGGTTTTGCAATTTGCCGTCGAATGACCAATGGCTTGGTGGAAATCACATTTCGTCGAAGCCCGTGCTGCGAGTCCAGATGTACCACGATCCTTGCGCACGTCCAGCTCCGTCGGGCGATCTCTCTGTGCTTACTTGGTAATTATGCGCTCCACCGGCGTTCCCCCCTTCGTGGTTGATGTACCCGCTACTACGCCCGCTTCGCCTTTCAGCCGGTATGTTGGATGGTTTAATCGGCGTCCTTGTTGCAGGCTTCGATGGGCGATGTATCTTCGTCAGGATCTTCATCTCTTCCTTGTGAACAACAAAATTTGAGGCGCGGTGAAGGGCATCCTGGATGGTCAGCGGTTTGTTCAGGAAAATTTCTTCGCGGAAGCGAGACTCAAACCATAGGGCCTTCTTCAGGGCGTCTAGCGCGAATTTATCGCTTAAACCGTCAAGTTTAGATAGTATCACCTTGAATCTCTCGATGAAGTCTCGGAGACTTTCCGTTGGCCCTTGGGATAGAAAGTAGAGGTCTGCGTCATACGTCGATCGGCTTATGAACAGAGAGTAATGCTTCAGGAAAGAAGCAGATAGTTGATTGAAGTTATCGATTGAATGTCTTTCTAATCGGGAGAACCACATCAAAGCTGGTCCTTTCAAATGGTCGACAAAAAGGAGGCAAAAGCCAGCGTCTCTTTTGAACCGGGCTCGACCCATGGTGATCCGAAAAGCCGTCATGTGAGTTGTTGGATCTAATGTCTGTGGAATACGGATTTTTCTGGGATCTGAAGGCTTCACATCCGTGATTCAGGATGTGAACGGGATCTTCTGGGTTTCCTCCAAGACCCTATGAATCTCTTGGGCTGCGCTGATGGCCTGGTGGACCTGGGAACACACTATTTTCATCTCGCTTTCCGCGAGGGCGAGCTGCGCTCTGAGCTCGGCCATTTCGCTTTTCTGGCTCGCAGAGGATGGCATTATTTCTGGTCGGCATACTCTTCCTTCCTCCTCGGTGCGCCGTTGTTGCTCTACCCAGATTATCTTTTTCTCCTCTTCGGTGTGCTCTCGCCCCTCGTCTTCTGTCTCATCTCCGTCTTGGCCGGTTTCGTCCTCGGCGGTTCTGGTTTGTCCTCCATTTTCTTCCTCAGTAACCGTTGATGTAGGTCGACCAGCGTTTTTCCGGCGGCGTTCTTTAGTTGCAGTGGTGGCAGCCCGGACGGGTCCACTCTTGTCCCGATTGGAGTTTTCTCACCCGAGGTCTGCACTCCCTGTGCTATTGCTTGTAGTGAGAATTAGAGACGCCTTACCACAAAAGTTCGGCGGGTTTACTCCGAAACTCATCGCGGGGGAACATTCCAGGTTCGGCTCTCCTCCCGAATTGTCTCCAATTGTTGAGTCATTGTGCCGTTGAGTTTCTCCTGCTCGGCCTGCCGCTCCAGGAGTGTGGCTAGCATTGTCTTCAGTTCGGTCATGGAAATCGCTGCTCCGCCTGGGTCGGGCGCTTCGCCTGGGTCGGCCGCTCCGCCTGGTTGGTTGTTTGCTCCGTTGTTTCATTCGTTGTTTACGTCGTTGTTTACTCTGTTTCAAGATATTGGTTTCTTTCTCGTATTCTTTTGCCCTTAGGGTTTAGAATATATTTTGTCCCCACAGACAGCGCCAAACTGTGAGAGTTGAAACTCACATAATCAAAACGTACAATAAATAGGGGCTCGAAAATCCTATTTTATAAGAATTCAGTGACCAATATCGATAGTTATTTTATTAAACGAACTTTCTTGCCAAATACAAAGAATCCCGTAAAAGCTGTAAAGTCTTACAATACGAAGTCTAAGTACTCGGAATAGGATGGATTAAACCATAATACATGTTATCTATATATATATTGAGAGACTTGGGGTTCAGAGATGAGCTACTACCGATGTGGGACGTCGCCAAACATAGCAATCTGCCGACTTAAACGGGTTGGGCTTTATTCGCGGCCCGTCTTCGCAACACGTCGTCGTTTGGTCCTTTCTTAAGCCAGATCGCCCTAAGTTTCGTCCGGTCTAATTAAAGTTTAAGTTGCTGTCTCGTTCGGCTTCTGTCCCGGTCTGATGTCTGGTTCGTGAACAATGTTTCGTGAATAGTGTTTCATGAACAGTGTTCTGAACCCGAGTTACGCCGGACTAAACCTTCGGACTGGAGATTTTACATTTGGTTCGTGAACAGTTTCCCGTGAATAGTGTTTCGAGCACTATTCCACAACCGAATATCATTTAACCAAGCATTAAGCTCACTGGTCCGGACAAGAAATACGTAAAGAGTCATTAGACCAGGTCGTCTGGAACCATTTATGGTAAGGCCGGCGACCTGCCTTCGGGAAGACCAGGTCGCCTCTTTCTCTCTCCCGGGAAGAGAATGGGCGAAATGACCTGTCCAAGGAGGACCAGGTCGCCATCCTCTCCCTCCCGGGAGAGAGAATGGGCGCCCTGCCCTGTCCAAGGAAGATCAGGTCACCATCCTCTCTCTCCCGGTAGAGAGAATGGGTGACCTGCCCTGTCAAGGAGGACCAGGTCGCCATCCTTTCCCTCCCAGGAGAGAGAATGGGTGACCTGCCCCTTCCAAGGGGGACCAGGTCGCCACTCCCTCTCTCCCTGGAGAGAAAGTGGTCTGTCTCTTCGGAATGAGTAGGTCGCCACCCTTTCTTCCGAAAGAGCAGACAACCAACTTCTTCATGATTTGACGTCTAGAGACTGGTCCATTGCATTGATACTTAGATTTTTCGGCTTACCAATCCCGATGGGTGGATTTTGACCCCAACATCTTACGATGATGAATAACAGCCGTAGACTAGTCGTTAATTAACGACTACTGACTTTAGTAACTAAGGATTTATGACTATTGATATTATTTGCTAAGTAGTTTTAATATATGATTTAGCGACTACTTTACGACTATTTGTGCAGTCGTTAATATTCTGTTTTCTTGTAGTGAAGCTGCTACCGATTCAACTGATCTAAACAAATACAAATTCAAACCAAAAATTAATACCGACAGTCAACAAAATCAAAACTTTTAACGGCACAAAACAAAGGAACTGACTAGGAAAGTAGAAAGAGAAGGCGAAAAGAAGAGGATTTGGAAGTACCTGTTGGTCGGAGAGGTCTCTTTCAATATCATATTGTAGTTGCCTTTCTACCTTCTCAATTTCTATTGGAATGTATCTTTTTGTCTTTCTGTAGGTCCATATTAGCAATATTTCACGTAAGGCCAGACCGATTGTGTTTTTAATATTATATGTTGAGAAAACAATTAAAGCTAAAACATATTGTCTTCTTAATATTATGAAGTAGAATGAAATCAAAACCAATATTATTCAAACAGACAAAACTTATGGCCACCAAAAATATAATTCTCAGAAGAGTGTCTAGTTGCTATCATAACCCCGTAATAAGAGAATCTGCAATGAATGCCAATAATAGTAATACTACAAGGAAATAGATTTTTTGCGACTGCAAGTTGCAACTTCGTTTGTAGATGCTAAATTTAGTGACTAAATACCGACTGCAAGTTTATGTGATATAACTTTTTTATTCAAAATTCATTATTATAAACAATATTCCAATACCAAATTTAAAAATCATCAAAACCCAATAACCAAATAATTTAGCCAAATTTTTTTATCATGTTATTATTCGCTAATTAGTTGCAAAGATAATCACGAAACAGTCGCTACTTTGTCACAAAATCTACCAATTTTTTTGTTTCATCAAGTTATTAGTCGCAAATTTAATGACAAAAAGTTGCTAACTGGTCGCAAAAGGTAACGACTAATTAGCGACTACCAGTTGTAGAAACTAATTAGCGACTTTGTGCTTTATTCGCAATTTCGTCATAAGGTAGTTGCACTTAAGTAGCTAAATGACAACTAATTTGCGACTGATGGAATTTACGACGAATTATTAGCTATTAACATGTGTGAACCTGCAACCGATTCAACTGATCTAAACAAATACAAATTAAAACCAAAATTCAAAACCAACAATCAACAAAATCAAAGCTTTTAACGCCACATAACAAATGAACTAATTAAGAAAGTAGACAGAGAAAACGATTAGAAGAAGAATTGGATGTATCTGTTCGTCAGAGCGGTTTTCATTCTCTCATTCAATTTCAGATTGTAATTGCCTTAATTTGTTCTGTCAACGAGAGATTTTCTTTTGTAGTGATTGATGCAAATGAATTTACCAGTTACTTTATTTATATAGAATTTTTTTATCACATAGGATAATATGTAATCTAGCAGACCAATAGAATTTAGGTAAATCTACTTTTATATTCAGTTCTTAGATTTTGTAGCTAAAATATTAAGGAAAAAAAAACTAACAATTTTTACTGTTCTAACTATTTTAACTGTTCACATTTTCTTTTAACAATTGTTTTAACAGTTTTGATGATTGGTAGACATTATAATAATTTTATTCTTACATCTGCATTTTCTATTAAATGTTATCAATCAGACACGTAATCTTATGGGAGCTCACGACAGTCTAGTCCAATAATCAACGCGTGTTCTCTAATCGAATGACGAATGTGAACACACCATCTACTATAAACCAACATTAATTCTTCTTCTTAATGTCAGCTGTACGAATTACTAAACTCCACAATCCCATGACTTTATTAATAGTTTCCAATGTTAGACGATGAGACATTCACTCTATCGACGAATTGTTTTAATCCAGTTACGTATATTTTAATACAACGAAGGATTGTTATTATTCGCTAATTAGTTGCAAAGACGATCACGAAACAGTCGTTACTTTGTCACAAAATTTACCAATTTTTTTTGTTTCATCAAGTTATTAGTCGGTAATTAGTCGCAAATTTAGTCACAAAAAGTTGCTAACTGGTTGCAAAAGGTAACGACTAATTAATGACTACTAGCTGTAGCAACTAATTAGCGACTTTGTGCTTTATTCGCAATTTCGCCTTAAGGTAGTTGCACTTAAGTAGCAAAATGACGACTAATTTTCGACTGATGGAATTTACGACGAATTATTAGCTATTAACATGTGTGAAGCTGCAACCGATTTAACTGATTTAAACAAATACAAATTCAAACCAAAATTCAAAGCCAACAATCAACAAAATCAAAGCTTTTAACGCCACATAACAAATGAACTGATTGTGAAAGTAGACAGAGAAACCGATTAGAAGCGGAATTAGATGTACATGTTTGTCAGAGCGGTTTTCATTTTCTCATTCAATTTCAGATTGTAGTTGCCTTAATTTTTTATGTCAACAAGAGATTTTCTTTTGTAGTGATTGATGCAAATGAATTTACTAGTTACTCTATTTATATAGAATGTTTTTATCACCTAGGATAATATGTAATCTAGCAAACCAATAGAATTTAGGTAAATCTACTTTTACCTTCAATTCTTAAATTTTGTAGCTAAAATTTAAGGAAAATTTTTTTTGCTGTTCTACCTATTTTAACTGTTCACATTTTCTTTTAACAATTTTTTTAACAGTTTTGATGATTGGTAGACATTATAATATTTTTATTCTTACAGTTGTATTTTCTATTAAATGTTAATAATCATACCCATAATCTAGTGGGAGCTCACGACTGTCTAGTCCAATAATCAACGTGTGTTTTCTAATCTAATGACGAATGAGAACACACCATCTACTATAAATCAACATTCATTCTTCTTCCTAATGTCAGCTGTACGAATTACTAAACTCAACAATCCCATGACTTTGTTAATAGTTTCCAATGTTAGACAATGAGGCATTTACTCTATCAACGAATTGTTTTAATCCAGTTAAGTATATTTTAATACAACGAAGGATTGTTATTATTCGCTAATTAGTTGCAAAGATGATCACGAAACACTCGTTACTTTGTCACAAAATGTACCAATTTTTTTTTTTTTTCGTCAAGTTATTAGTCGGTAATTAGTCACAAAAAGTTGCTAACTGGTTGCAAAAGGTAACGACTAATTAGCGACTACCAGCTGTAGCAACAAATTAGCGACTTTGTGCTTTATTCGCAATTTCGCCGTAAGGTAGTTGCACTTAAGTAGCAAAATGACGACTAATTTGCGACTGATTGAATTTACGACGAATTATTAGCTATTAACATGTGTGAACCTGCAACTGATTAAACTGATCTAAACAAATACAATTTCAAACCAAAATTCAAAGCCAACAATCAACAAAATCAAAGCTTTTAATGCCATATAACAAATGAACTGAGTGGGAAAGTAGACAGAGAAAGCGATTAGAAGAGGAATTGGATGTACTTGTTCGTTAGAGCGGTTTTCATTCTCTCATTTAATTTCAGATTGTAGTTGCCTTAATTTGTTATATCAACAATAGATTTTCTTTTGTAAATATTGATGCAAATGAATTTACCATTTACTTTATTTATATATAATTTTTTTATCACCTAAGATAATATGTAATCTACCAGACCAATAGAATTTAGGTAAATCTACTTTTATATTCAATTCTTAGATTTTGTAGCTAAAATTTAAGGAAAAAAATCTAAAAATTTTTACTGTTCTACCTATTTTAACTGTTCACATTTTCTTCTAACAATTTTTTTAACAGTTTTGATGATTGTTAGACATTATCTATTTTTATTATTACAGCTGCATTTTCTATTAAATGTTACTAATCAGAACCGTAATCTGGTGGGAGTTCACGACAGTCTAGTCCAATAATCAACATGTGTTCTCTAATTGAATGACGAATGGGAACACACCATCTACTATAAACCGATATTCATTCTCCTTAATAATGTTAGCTGTACGAATTACTAAACTCTAAAATCTCATGACTTTATGAATAGTTTCCAATGTTAGACCATAAGGCATTCACTCTGTCATCGAATTGTTTTCATTTAGTTATGTGTATTTTATTACAACGGAGGATTGTTATTATTCGATAATTAGTTGCAAAAATGATCGTGAAACAGTCGCTACTTTGTCACAAAATCTACCAATTTTTTTGTTTCATCAAGTTATTAGTCGGTAATTAGTCGCAAATATAGTCACAAAAAGTTGATAACTGGTTGCAAAAGGTAACAACTAATTAGCGACTACCAGTTGTAGCAACTAATTAGCGACTTTATGTTTTATTCGCAATTTCGCCGTAAGATAGTTACACTTAAGTAGCAAAATGACGACTAATTTGCGACTAATGGAATTTACGACGAATTATTAGCTATTAACACATGTGAACCTGCAACCGATTAAACTGATATAAACAAATACAAATTCAAACCAAAATTCAAAGCCAACAATCAACAAAATCAAAGCTTTTAACGCCACATAACAAATGAATTGATTGGGAAAGTAGACAGAGAAAACGATTAGAAGAGGAATTGGATATACCTGTTCATCAGAGCGGTTTTCATTCTCTCATTCAATTTCAGATTGTAGTTGTCTTAATTTGGTCTGTCAACAAGAGATTTTCTTTTGTAGTGATTGATGCAAATGAATTTACCAGTTACTCTATTTATATAAAATTTGTTTTATCACCTAGGGTAATATGTAATCTAGCAGACCAACAGAGTTTTGGTAAATCTACTTTTATCTTCAATTCTTATATTTTGTAACTAAAATATTAAGGAAAAAAATCTTACAACTTTTAATGTTCTACCTATTTTAAATGTTCACATTTTCTTTTAACAATTTTTTTTAACAGTTTTGATGATTGGTAGACATTATATTATTTTATTCTTACAGCTGCATTTTTTATTAAATGTTACCAATCAGACCCGTAATCTGGTGGGAGCTTACGACAGTCTAGTCCAATAATCAATGCATGTTCTCTAATCGAATGACGAATGAGAACACACCATCTACTATAAACCAACATTCATTCTTCTTCTTAATGTAAGCTGTATGAATAATTTTCAATGTTAGACCATGAGGCATTCACTCTGTCATCGAATTGTTTTAATCCAGTTACATATATTTTAATACAATGAAGGATTGTGAGTGTTCCCAGTTTTACACAACTCCAAATAATTTACGACATTAAGCAAGAAAAGCATGATCAATTGCTTTGCGTTTTAACGGTATGAAAGAATGTGAATGTTCTACATATTCTTTATACAATGAAGGAATGTAAATGTTCCCCACAGTTGCTAACTGGTTGCACAATTTAGCGACTTCCAGGTGTAGCAACTAATTAGCGATTTTGTGCTTTAGTAGCAATTTCGTCGTAAGGTCATTGCAATTTAGTAGCAAAATGGCGAGTAATTAGCGACTGATGGATTTTGCGACGAACTATTAGCTATTAACATGTGTGAAGCTGCAACCGATTCCATTTATCTAAACAAATACAAATTCAAACCAAATTTCAATACCAACAGTCAACAAAATCAAAGCTTTTAACGGCACATAACAAAGGAACTGATTAGGAAATTAGACAGAGAAGGCGAAAAGAAGAGAAATTGGATGTACATGTTGGTCGGAGCGGTTTTCATTCTCTCTTTCAATTTCAGATTATAGTTGCCTTAATTCGATTCTGTCAATTTCAATTGGAGTGTATTTTTTTTTTTTTCTGTCGGCCGAAATTTGCAGTATTTCGGGTAGGGCTGGACTAATTGTCTTCATAATATTATATGTTGAGAAAACAATTAAAGCTAAAGCAAATTGTCTGTTTAATATAATGAAGTAGAACATAATCAAAACTAGTTACATTCAAACAGCCAAAACTTATGCCCACCAAAAAGACAATTCTTAGAACATTGTCTCTGTTCTCTATCATAATCACACAATAAGAAAATCTGCACTGGATGTCGATGATAGCTATACTATAAGAAAACAGTTTTTTGGGACTTCAAGTTGCGACTATATTTTCAGTTGCTAAACTTAGCAACTAAATACCGACTGCAAGTTTATGTATTATAACTATTTTATTCAAAATTTATTATTATAAACAAAATTTCAAAAGCAAAATAAAAAATAGTCAAAACCAAGATAACCAAATAATTTTACAAATTTTTTTTTTATCAAGTTATTGTCGCTAATTAGTTTCAAATGTAATCACAAAATAGTCGCTAATTGGTCACAAACTCTACCAAATTTTCTGTTTCATCAAGTTGGTAGTCGCAAATTTAATCATTTGTAGCAACTAATTAGTAACTTTGTACTTTAGTCGCAATTTCGTTGTAAGGTGTTCACAATTTAGTAGCTAAATTTTGTGAATAATGTGCGATTGTTTTTCATCGAAATATAATTAGCCGCTAATTAGTCGCCAATTAGCGACTGATGAAATGTGCGATGAATTCTTAGCTACTAACATGTTTGATCGAAGAATAACCTCATAGGTCTAGTTGTTGAAGCTGCAACCGTTTCAATTAATCTAAACAAATACAAATTCAAACCAGACTTCAAAACTAACAGTCAACAAAATCAAACTTTTAAAAGCACAAAACAAAGAAATTTATTGGGAATGAAGAGAGAGAAGGCTAAAAGAAGACATAGCGAAAACAAAATGGTCATCGCATACAATAAATCTAGAAACTTGGATACATGAGAACAAAGACAACATAAAGTTTCCAGTCTCGAGAAAGCTTAATCTACAAATAATTGGGATGAATCCCTAATTGTAGAAATATTACCTCTTCATAAAGAGATCATTCTCACCATCAAGTTAAGCCTCCTAGGAGTACCTGATAGACAAATCTGGCTTCATCATGCATCGGGGACCTATACAACCAAAAACACTTGATATACAAATTTGGCTTCATCATGCATTGGGTATGTACACAGGCAAATCAGGTTATAACGCAAAATCGAAAGAAAAGCAACAAGACAATCAGTCTCCAATCAACTGACAACGGCGCCAAAATTTGATATACTCAAATAATTTTTAAAACTGCTCTCCAAGTTAAGAGATCGGTTGGCAGTACTTAGGGGTCGAATCCACATAAACTCAAGATCACTCTATAGGTTATAGTTATCGAATTAAGGTAAACAAAATCAATTGTTTTAAAAACAGCAAAACAAGTTAAAATAGTTTGTAAGTTTGATTAGAGAAAAATCTAGGCTCGTGGAAATTCTTAGGTAAACCTGAATTGAATAGCAAACAGAATGTTATGATTTTATTAAGAACTTGTTCTAGAACTCAAATCACAATTATAAAACCAATCAGTTTTCACTGCAGAGATTATCTATGTCTAAACCTAGAATTTCAAATTTCTTTGCAAACCCAACAATTTTGACAAGCATTAATGATCAGGTTTGATTAGTTCACAAAATCTCTAAACCAAATTTCTTTGTGGAAAGATATTTTGTTCATCTAAGATATTTCAGGAAATAAATATCACTTTAGTGTATACCAATTAATCTAAGATCAGAATCTAGGTAGCTAAGTTAGAATAAGAAATAAATACAATCAAGATGAAGAACTGTAATGGTTTTATCCTAACAATTCAATTCCACCTAATAATTCAACAATCACTTCTGAACAACCCTAAACCTAACAAGCAGCCTACTCGGACATGATCAATTAAACATAAATCATAATTTGAATAAAAAGCATGAAATAAATCAATAGAAGAAGTAAGGGAGTTAAAAATTTTCTTTGAAGGAGTTTGATTTTTCTCTCCTAAGAACTCTGCTATAAATCTCTCTAAATAAACAATAAAGCTTAGGTCTTAACAATGACCTAAAAATCATATTTATAATGGTTTAAAAGTCCTAAAATATGGAAATACACGTCTAGGACTTAATTGCAAATATTAAAAACTTCTGGACCAATTTTCTTTTCTTCAAAACATTTAAAAAACGAGTGACAAAATTGTCGTCAGGAATTGGTGTCGGTCGACACTCATTCTCAGTTTGTGTTTGACTTCAACTTTCTGCATCTTCTCGTACTTAGCTCCAAATGCTCCAAAATCTCCAAATATCTCTAAACCTATAAAGACTCTAAAAGACTTCAAAAACACTAGAAATACTCTATAAATAAGACATATATCATAGTTAAAAACCCATAAAAATCATGATATTCAACTCTCTCATACTTAGTCTTTACTTACCCTTAAGCAAAACAGAAAACTAATCATGTAGAAGAAGTTTAAAAAGGCGAAAACTCATATTCTCTTTAGAGCATTGCACTGACAACTTAATCTTAAAATCCACACATTGCAAAATCAATCCAAAATCGAACCACCATGTACTTCTCCGTAGATATTCACAGTCTCCCAGATTCAACCTACAATTTCACAACATTGTCCACAAGCCTTCCTCATTAGGTCTCATCAATGATTCGATTGCCAAAAACCTTCTAAAATCATTTCCATACAACACCATGACAAATCAACCTTATAACCACTTTTTGGTACTCTTTCTCTCTCCCAGACTTATTTTTTTCTCAATATTTTCTTTTCTGGCTTTTTTTTTTTGGATTGCAAAGGTGTGGCGAATAATGGTGTCACGAGAAATTTACATAAATCTCGCTTCCACCTTTGTGTGATCACTCCTTTCAATGAAAAATAATGGGGTCATGAGAAATTTTCCTAGCTCTTTACCCAAAAGTAAATCTCATATTTTCATCTTTATTATTTAGATTAAGGGAGATGAGTAGCATTACATTTCACATAGGTTGCATCTGTCAGGTATGAATGAGGAGTCAAATCCTATGAATACTAGTCACATCAATGAGGTAAAATAAAGAGTTCAGAAATTAGCTCGGGCTTAGTGAGTTATGCTGGAAATATGGATGTCTCTAGTCAACCGATCAACTTTTGGATTTTCATTAGTCGGATATGAACTAATTCTGCAGCAACGGTCACTCAAAAGAAACAATCAATTCAATAAACCAGGACAAATATCATTGTTTCCAATCAATTTTGACTCAACAAAGTAGACGATTTTCACCGAGGCATTCATTACCACTATCAGATCCACCAGATGCCTGAGTACCGACACAGTCAAACTAATGATTGAAATTAAGCACTCAGTGGGATCCACTTTTAATTAAATTTTTCTTTTGGTTTTCGTTTCAGTTCTACTTTGTTACTATTTGTTTTTAGAAACACTAAAAAAATAAAACAAGGAGTTTGGAGCCGACCTAGGTGTCGACCGACAACCACCACCAATGTCGATAGACACCTTATCCAGGTAAGTATTCTCGACCTTGCTTTTGTTTCATTCATTTTTAGTTTGGTTGATTTCCGCTCTCTAGGCTTGATAACACTGGGGACAGTGTTGTTTAAGTCTGAGGGAAGATAATAGGCAGTAGCCATGAGACGGATACGGGGACACAAATGGGTACGGGGACGGGGACGAGAAATGGCAAAACTAAAAATTTAGAGATACGGATACGACAAATATACTTCTATATATATATATAATAATATCCATATATTTAAAATATAAAATATTATACTATAAATCTCATCATAAATCTCAATATAAAAAAATTATATGTTATAATTACTTAAATAAAATAAAAATTAATCATTAAGAAAATCATTTTTGAAATTTGGTTCATCAAATAAAAGGCTTGCAAACTCCATAAATCTCACATCTTCCATAAATCACAAATCTAAAATTTAAAATCCTTATATAAGCAAGTTTTCTTCTTTATTCTTTTTTTCTAAAAAATAAGTCAATTTGTCAATTTTGAAAAATAAAAACGGTTCCTATTGGTCAAAAATAAAAAAGGGGAAAATATGAAGAAAATGTTCCCTAAACGTCTCATAACAATTGATGGACCTATAACAGAGGAAATTTTTGAAAATAATGTGTTTTGGTCGATATTGGGTTGTTGCAAAAGGTCTCGACCGACACCAGGGGTAGTGTCAACCGACACCAGGGGTAATGTCAACCTACACTGCAGTTTTTTGTTGTGAGCTTGTGTTGAGTGTGGCATGGTCAGGTAGATATCCATTTGTGGATTCGAGTGTGTGTAGACCGACATCGAACTGGTGTCGAGCAACACTTGATCCGTAGCTCCAATTCATGCACTTTTCTCTAGCTTAGCAGCGTTCTCAGTATTCTCAGCCAAATCATGTTCACTTGCTCATTAGCATCTAACTCCTTGACATACACAACAGTAATGTCATCCAAGTGCTCATCCATGAATGTTTCTACAGAAAATGTATGACCATCAATGGTTTTCCATGCCAAAATTCATGACTACATTATACAAAGCAAACTCTGTCTTTCCCTTTCCACATCTAAGACGGCACCAGCTGTAGCCAAGAAGGATTTTCCTTAAATAAGCGGATTCTTAGGTTCTTCACCATATTCTAAAATCACAAAGTCTGTGGGAATTATTTAACCTTCAATTTTTATGAGAACATCCTCTAAGACACCTTCTAGGATCCTCTTGGATCGATCAACTAGGATAAGAGAGATCCTAATTGACTTGAAATCAGTCATTCCAAGATTTACAATAATATTGTAAGAAATCAAGTTAATACTCGAGCCAAGATCACATTGAGAATGAGGAAACCTTTTTGCTGAAATTGATCAATTAAACACAAAACTTTCTAGATCAGCTAACTTCTCTTGAATCCTCTGAATAATAGCATTGAATTTTTCAAAACCATTACCTTACTCTTTGGAACCTTGTTCAACTGAACATCACTAAGATCTTTGGTTAGCAACACTCTTTCCTTAGGACTCACCTTGTTTGCAACCATGCTCTTAACATACCTTCTCAATGCAAATGAAATCTTGACAGCGTCAACTAGAGGTATCTCAACTATCAGTTTTTCTATCATTGCATTGCATTTGAAATTCTCAAGTCTTGTTTAGACTTCCTAGGACCACTTGGGTAATTTATCTTAGGCTTATAGACTTTCTCCTCTGCTGTCTCAGGTGTTTTAGGACAATTTTTTTGCCATGTGTAGGGTGTCGGGCGACAACAAGGGGTGTTGGACGATACAATAATCTTTTGTCGACTTTTCTGGGTCGACCAGGGTCAATTTTGGTCCATCAGAACTCGATTTTTCGAGAATGTGTATTGGTGTTGGACGACATTAGACGTGAGTGTCGACTGACACTAGACATGGATGTCGACCGACACTGGGTCTGGACACGAATCTTGGAGAATGGTGGATGGTGTTGACCGACACTCGTGGTGTCGGGCGACACCATGTCCAAAACTCCAAAATCTTCACCAAAAAATGCAGGTTCCACGAATTCCTCTACACTCCTCGCCATGATGGCATTGACAATGTCACCTTGGGTTGGAATCAGTCTTCCCAAGAAAGATTCTTTCTGTCTTTTGACAGACTCAGCTGTTTGTGCAACTTGAATATTCAACTTCTTGACATGTGTGCTCAAAGATTTAAATTTCCCATTCAAATCAGTGTACAAGACATCAATCTTCCCATTAAAGTCCACAGTCATCTTTGTCTGATCTTGTAGAATCTGTTCCAGCATTTATTTTATCTCATTGTGTGGGGTTGGTGCAGGAGGTGATTGGTAAGAAGAAGAACCATAAGTCATTGTGAAACTGCTGTAATGATAATGTTTTTGGTACTGAGATTTTGAGGTGTAATTAGATGAATTTTGATTGCATGTGAAGGCATTCCTCTTAGCATTCCCATTAAAGTTCATGTTACCTTGTTGAGTATCGATTCTCTGACCTTGAAACCCAGATCCATTGATGTAATTACTGTCTTCTTTCTCATAATTTTCAACTGGTTCCAAAGTTTCAACCTTTGCAGCAATTTGGACAGATTTCTTTCCCACTAAAATGTCGTGCACAGAATCTATCATATCCTTAACCTCATCAATATGATTCTCATCCATGTTCCCAGCTTGCCCCTTTCTCTCAAAATCAACATTCTTGGTATTATTACTAGATGTTAAGTTCTCAATCAATACATAAACATCTTCTTGGTACCTGGTATTGAAGTTCTCATAATTTGCAGCATCAAGAGCAATTTGATACCTCCAATTAACAGCTCTTAAGAAGATAACTAATAGTTAAACTTCACTGAACCCATGGTGTGGATAATCTCTTTGATATGCTTTGCATCTCACTCAAATAGCCTTGAATGACTCAGTTGATCCTTGAAAGTATGTATAATTTTTTTGTTCTCAACTTCTCAAATCTTCCATCATCAAAGAAATGGTCGAGGAAGACATTTTTAGTTTCCTCTCAAGTTGTCAATGATCTTAGCTGTAATTGGTTAAGACAAGAAGTTGCTTCCACATCAAGAGGGCATGGGAAGAGTTGCAGAAGATATAGTCATTAACAACCCTATTTTATTTGATACTTGTCACCAAGTCTTTAAATCTCTCAATATGATCCATGGGGTACTCATGAGAAAGACTATGAAAAGGGTGCTGATCCACAATAGTGTAATATTTTGGTTACAGCTTAAAGTCTTTTCTCTGAAATGAAGGAGGACAAATTGCAGGCCCATTAGCATAGAACTGATCAGGCGACTGGTTGTAATCACTAAGTGTTTTTCCTTGACCACCTGCAGCGGCTACAGCAATTACATTGCCATCTCTATCAAACTTATGGCTATGTTTGTTGCATGCATGACCCTCTTAGTCTCGTAAGACTCCAACATCTCATGAATCAACACTACTATATTCACTATATCTGATGGCTTCTTTGTTTTCCGGTTTGTTCGTTTTTACTCTTTCAGCTCCTGATTAGAAAGATTCAAAAGCTGAATGCCTTTACTGCTTCTAGTACTACAATTAGGAATACACCTGAAAAACATAAAAAAGAGATAAAAATATGTAAGTAACAAAGTAAAGAAAAAATTTACTCTAATTTGTAAACATAAAAATCTATTGGCGAATCAAAGAGTCCCCACAACGGCGCCAAAAATTGATCTACTCAAATTATCCCTAGAATCGCTCTCTTAATTAAGAGATCAATTGCAGTATTTATGGGTTGAATCCATATAGAATCAAGATCACTCAATAGATTATAGTTATCGAATTAAGCTATGCGAAATCAATTATTTTTTAAATAGCAAAGCAAGTTAAAGAAGTTTGTAAGTTTGATTAAAGAAAAAGCTAGGGTCAGAGAAATTCTCAAGTAAATCTGAATTGCAAATCAAACAGAAGGTTAAGACTTTATCAAGAACTTGTTCTACAACTCAAATCACAATTATAAAGCCAATCAGCTTTCGCTGCAGAGATTATATATGTCAAAACCTAGAATTTCAAATTTCTTTACAAACTCAACAATTCAGACAAGCATTAATGATCAAGTTGATTAGTTCACAAAATCTCTAAACCAAATTTATTTGTAGATAGATATTTGTCTCATATAAAATAGTTATGGAAATCAATAACACTTTTGTGTCTACCAATTAACCTTAGATCAGATTCTAGGTAGCAAAGCTAGAATGAGAAATAAACATAATCCAGATAAAGAAGTCTAATAGTTTTATCCTAACAATTCATCAATCACTTTTGAGTAATCCCAAACCTAACAAGTAATCTACTCAGACATGATCAATGAAACATAAATCATAATTTGAATAGAATGCATGAAAAACATTAATAGAAGAAGGGAGTTCAAAATCTTCTTTGAAGGAATCTGATTCTTTTCTCCAAAAACCAATTACAAATCTCTCTGAATAAAAATAAAGCGTATTTCTAAACAATGACTTAAAATCCTAATTATAATGGTCTAAAAATTAAAAAAATGGAAATACATGTTTGGGACTTAATTGCATATAATGGAAACTTTTGGGACAATTTTCTCTTCTTCAAAACATCTAGAAAACGCGTGACGAAATTACCGTTCAGAATTGGTGTCAACTTTTCTACATTATCTTGGACTTAGCTCCATAATGCTCCAAAATCTCCAATTAAGCTCCAAATGTCTCTAAACCTTTAAAGACTCTAAACAACTCCAAAAACACTAGAAAGACTCTAAATAACTCCTTAAACACTAGAAAGACTCAATAAATAAGATCTATATTATAGTGAAAACCCCATAAAAACCATGATATATTAAAAAGTAACGAGACAATCAAACTCCAATCTACCAACCAAAGTGGTTTGAGCAAGTCCGGAATATCCATTCTGCCCCTAAAGTAAAAGTGTTTCTTTGGAAAGTACTACATGAGGCCTTACCAGTAGGTTTAATCTTGCTCGACGACGCATTCTTGGTGACCCCAAATGCCATAAGTGTGGTGAACCAAAAACGTTCATGTATCTTCCATTCTGTTGCCTGTATGCCATCGAAGTTTGGTCAAAAACTCCCTTTGACAAAGAGATTGCTGTTGATTCAATCTCTTTTGTAGATGAAGGTTTCGGCTTGGTCAGACAGTGATCTACCCTTCCCTTAATAGGACTCGCAGCAGGATATCTCCTCTCATGGTTATGATGGGCCCTATAGATCTCCCACAATCATAATATCTTCAAAGATAGATCCTTCCTCTCTAACGAAAAGGTCCTCTAAGTTGTGATAGAAGCCAAGAATTGGATGAAGGCGCAAGAATTAAATCCCTCCCCAAAGCAAAACAAATCTATGCTTCATCTCTTCCCTCTTACAGATGGAGTGATCACCTGCCAAACTGACGCTGATTGGAAAGTCGATAGAAAGGCAGTAGGCCTAGGTTGGATTTTCCTCCGTAGGGTGATCAAATCTACCAATTTTCTTCATCTAGTCTACATGTGGGATCCGCCTTCATAGTGGAAACCTTAACAGTCCAAATGGCCCTCTAACGAGCGCTTGAGCTCAAGTTCAGATGGCTGACAATCCCATCGGATTCCCTTCACTTAGTCTGTTCCATAGACGTCGGAGCTCTGATCTCCGATGCGCATGAGATACTTTCGGACATATCTTGTCTATCTCTTCAATTTGATGTAATTTCTTTCCACCATATATCTCAAGCCATTAACATTCTTACAGACTCTGCAAAATTGACATTTAGTGATTTACTTGTAATTTTGGGCTAAGACCTTGGTTCAACTCAAAATTTGTGTCACAAAAAAGCCATTGGTATTTTACGTCAAAGATAAAACTTACGAGAAAATAAGTTTCTTATTAATGGCTTTATAGAAAGCTATATTGCTTAACACATAAATAAAAAAAAATAAATTTAGTTGTTATTTCTAACGTTCTTGTTATCTCCATAATTACATTCATTCCATATCTTGTTAATTGTCTTCTAAAAGAAACATATAGAAGTAGAAGGTCATCAGCATTTCTTACGTCGGGGTGTAGCAATCGACCATTTATGCTCTTGTCATTGCACGGAAGAAAAAGACCCCAATCAGATTTTCTTGACATTCTCTTATGCTCAGGAAGTTTGGAGATCAGACAACACTACTTATTTTGGTTTTCTGAACCCTACTTCTAATATTGAGCGGATTATACGAGATCTTCTTTCTGCTCATCATAATGACAGGTTAGTGGAATTTGATAAGCATTATCCATTATGCATACTCTAGTGGATTTGTAAGGCACAAAATGACTTACTTTTCAATAAGTATGATTTAAGTTTTGAAGCATTGATAGAGAGAGCTCAGGATGACACACTGGAATGGCTTCATCATGTGTCTTCTAGACTCGGCACTACTGCACAATCGGGATCAAGGGGACCAACTGGATGGACAAAACCTCCCCATGGATGGGTAAAATATTTTTTGATGCATCATTTAGTGTTCATCGAGCTAATATGGGGCTGGGTTGGATTCTGTGAAACGAAAAATGGTCTATTTGAACTATGCGGTCACCACTCCATCCCCAAAAACTTAAATCCTGAAGAAACTGAATGTGTTAGTTTGCTTTGTGCGATGAAATCAGTTTGGTATGCGGGTAATCAACAGGTTGTTTCTGAAGGGGATTTGTCTCTCCATCATTCAAGTCATCTATCAAAGACTGATAAAATTTACAGCTGGGCAGATATTTCGATGAGATCAATTTGTAGAAGCAGTGTTTCAATGATTTGAGGTTTATGTTTACCAAACGAGATAGGAATCAATGTACGAACACTCTTGCCAAAATGAGTATTATATTGCAAGCTTATGTTGTCCCTTTTGTAAGTGTTCCGACTTTTTTAGATGTTGTGTATTATTCCTTGAACACAGTTAATAAATCAATGATATGACGTTAAAAGAAAAAAAAAAGCAGAAGGTCATAAGCATATTTGATACAAACAAATGAAACTAAAAAATAATGTACTTTTTCTATTTGCAATGTGACTTGGATTTTGGTGTTGTAATGACGTAATCACGTTTACACTTTTAATATATATTGTCTATAAATATACAAAATATTTATGAATAGTAACTATCGCAATCTTTTTTATTGTACCTAGATATGAGTTGTTTTAATTAAAAGATTAATTAGTTTATTTGTAACACATCTCTCTCATGGCGTCAATGAGGGTGATTTGATCAAGGTTTTGGTTGTCCAGTGATTTGGTAAACGAATCGATGCTGGTGATGGTATGAGTGTTTGGATTGAAGCTTCGGTCACCCTCATTGGAAGCTATGGTTGGATGGTTAAGTGTGGTCTTTTCTCATTCGAGGGACTCTTGGGGTTTGTTTGGTGCAGGTTTTTCTCAACGTGCGGGTCTGGTACAGGGGGTTCATTATTACAATGATATAGATTTACTTGTTGGGTTACAGAGTCTAGGGAGAATCTGGCAAGTTCAGGAAGGCATACTCGTTTATGGTGGGGATATTTGACAGAGATATTCCCTTATCTAAATTCATGGTTCGCATATCCCAATCTCGTATTTTATGGGGACTTTCCTTGGGCATATGGCTAGGTCGTCGATTGATTCTTTTTCAGTTGATTAGATTTCTACAGGATTTTGAGATGCAATTGAGGTATCTAGATGGAAATGGGATTGTAGAGCTGACCATTCTGATTAGGAACATTGAACTGTCTAGATCTTTTTACCGGGAGGTTTTGAATTACTGGATATTCAAGGATTTGATGCCGCATAATCATAGCAGATTCGTGGAGCTTCAATATAAAGAATGGCTACACAAACAGTTTCTTCATCACAACAACACAATCTTTTTCTTTCCTCAGTCTCGCTATAGAACCTATACAGAACGAGTCGGCTCTACTTTGGTCCCAATGTCTCTGAATATCATGGTGGCTAAGGAGAAGACAAGTGTGAAGGCTGTAGTTCATCAGCAACGTCTGAAGATAACGGTACCACATTTCGATAATACGAAGCTCATATGTGGCTATTCAAAAACCCTTATTGGACATGAATCCCCGGTAAGAAGATATGAAAGAATTACTTCACATGCTGCCACATATTTGGAAGATGGAGCAGAGGATCGCCACTGCCGACCTTGGTATGGGTCGATTTTAGCTCGACTTCGATGAGGTAGACATTATGGAGGTGCTCTGTATGGAGCCCTATCATTTCGACTACTGAATGCTTTCTGTGGTATGTTGGGAGCCAATTGTAGATTAAAAGTATCCCTCGGTGATTTTTGGATTCGTATGATGGGGATCTTATTACATTTTTGGGCTGGCTATAATTTTGAAGCATTGGTAATGGTATGGGGGAAACCCAGGGAGTGGATCTTGATAGTGGCTGTTGGTTTTTGAAAAAGTTGTGGAGTTCTACAATGGCAAAGAAACCATTATTACTCTTAGAAATGAAGGCATATTTGGTTATTTCCGAATCTGCTGAGCCTTTGTCATGACTGAGAGATGTGTCCGTTGAAGCAAGGAGAAGACGTAGGGGGTGTAAGCTCGCATAGAGGCTAAAATTCATAGGCTGAGGGATGTAGGTACCGAATCGGGAGCTAAGAGTTACAAGGGAGTGGTCATTAATGGCCATCACACTAGAGTTTCGGAAGGGAGAGAGAATAAGGGCCGAGATCAGGAGGGAGGGGGGAGCGAAGGGAAAGGAAAGGTATTGGAGGACAAATTTTTTCATCGCCCAACAAATTCAAGGACCGACCATAAACATAACCTGATACAAGGGGAGAGACACCATGGGGAGGGATCATTGTCTTCTTTCATACACTCCAAATCGGTCTCTTCTTCAGGGCTCAAGCAACGGTTTGTGGCGGTTACTAGGGGTTCGAATAAACTTTAGACAGAAAACATTGGTCAAGGTTTATCTGATCATGAAAAGATCATGCTTGATGCATTTCATGGTACAGTAAGTGATAACACTATCGCAACGTAGTCATGTACAAATGTGAGAAAATGTTTTCTATTTTCTGAAAATGATGTGATAGTTGCGATATCTTAATATGTAGAAGTGGAGAAGCTCCAACAATGCCTCCAGCATTAATATTTGAGGATACAGAGCCGATTCTTATTAAGGAGGGGGTGCAGAATCTCAGGTTGAGGTGCCAGCTGTGACGGAGATGTTGAATGTGATGGTGGCGATGTTGAGTAAACTGGATTTTGAGCACTCTAGAGCATTCACTGCAAGGAGGTATGGATCATGAGATGGAAGAAGGGTCAATCATAGTGCAGCAGTTGAGACTTTAGTAATAGAGGAAAGTGCGGCTGTGGTTGACTCGGGGTGTGAGGTAATGGAACAAGGGGATGTGGAGGGTATTGAGAGGGACCTCAGTGAAAGAAGGCAAGGTGTAAGGAAGAAACTTTTCAACACTAGTTCCATTTTTGTGGGACAAACTTCTAAGAGGTGGATGGTTGAAGCATTGGTGTCTTCGCGCAATTGGGCAGGGTTAAAGAACAAGGAACATACGACCAAGAATGTGTGTATGGAGGAGGATAAAGGTCTCTCTGTTCCATGAGTTTGACACTGAATGTTTGGCTTTTTTTTGTTACGTGATGGTTTGTTTCTTTGGGATTTTAGTGTTTTTGGTCTTAACTTGGGCAATAAGTAATCGTGTAGCTTCAGGATTCATGGGTTCGAATGGAAAACTTTTATGGATTCTAGTTTTTTTTTTCTTTTCTTGTTGGCTTCTGCTATATGTGTGGCATATGTATGCTCCAAATAAAGCAGTTGATAATAAAACATTTGTATTTTCATTCTCAGATTATGTGAATGCGTATATTATTTAATTTATTTATAAATTGGTTCCTTTATTTTTTGCGGTTGGTATCATTTATACATAGCGTAGCATAAGGAATTTACGGTTACAACGGTTGGCTATTCGTGATCGGCGCATGAATATCTGGATTTCTTCTATGGTTGGTCTATTTGTATTCCTTAATATGTGAATATTAAGGTGAAACTGGCAGGGTCTTGGAAGTAAATGGACAAAAAGCTATCATAGGGAGTCTTGGTATAAGTATAAACCAATATTTTTATTCTTATCAGAGACCAAACAAAATTTTGTGTTTCAGCAATTCCAATTACATTTTGCTTATGACAAACCTCATACGGTTGAACCACATGGCGTAAGCAGCGGTCTTGCACTTTCTTATAAGGATCATGTTAATGTCAACATTCTATACTCAGATAATAGGGTTATCGATATTAAAGCAGAATATCAAGGAAAAATGGTGTAGCTATCCTTTGTTTATGGTAATCCAATACAAAACTACGGGAACATGTCTGGGAGCAGTTAACTAGGATTGGGATCATCCGGTCTTCTCCTTGGTTTGTCATTGGAAATTTAAATGAGATTACTAAGAATCATTAGAAGCAGGGGGCCGTTAAGGCATACCTATACTTTTGTATTTTTTAATAATATGATTGAGAATTGTGGTCTTATGAAATTTCCTTCAACTGAGAATACTTTATCTTGGTGAGGGAGGCAGAGTGATCAACTTATTCAATGTCGTCTAGACAGGGCTCTTTCTAATGAGGAGTGACACTCGTTTTTTTCCTGCTCCTTTGTTGAATATCTTGGTACGATAGGATATGACCATATACCTATAGTAGCAACTATTGTAGATAAAATTGTTAAACGGCGGTCACAATCTCGATTTCATAAACGATGGATCAGAAAAGATAGGTTCATGGAATTAGTGGTTACAAGGTGGGAGTTGAGTCCGACTGGAAGCAGCCGGAGCTTTGTTGACAAGATAACTAGAAGACGTCATGAAATATCGGTATGGTTGAAGGATTCACTTGTGGTAAGGATAAAATAAATGAGTTAAAACAAGCCTTATAGGATGCACAATCTGATAACAGCAGGTCTCAGGAGGAAGTTTTGGAAATTATACGGTAGTTAAAGGAAACTTACAAGGATGAAGAATTATATTGGCAACAAAAAATTCAGAATATGTAGCACAAGCTAGGGGACAATAATACAAATTTTTCTCATGCTCTGACTAAACAGCGATGACTGCAGAATAGGATCATCGGTTTACATAATACGGCGAAAAATTGAGTTACTACATATATCAAGGTTGAGGAAGTAGCTGTTCAATATTTTGAGGAATTATTCACTTTCTTCTCTCCATCAGAATTTGAATCCTTTTTTACAGGAGGTTCATGTATCCATTACGGATAGTATGAATGCAGACCTAATGTGTAAACTCCAGAAAAGGAGGTTCGTAAAGCATTATTTCTGATGAACTCGGGAAAAGCTCCAGGTCCGGATGGAATGACAGCTTTGCTTTTTCAGCATGCAAGTTTTATCATGAAGAATGATGTGTTAGATTTGGTTAATAATTTTCTCCGGTCCGGGACTTTTGATAAACGTTTAAACCACACAAATATTTGTCTTGTCCCCAAAATGGGCAGACCAAGTTGTATAACAGAACTGAGACCAATTAGTCTTCGTAATGTGGGATACAAGATAATATCGAATGTCCTTTGTCAGAGACTCAAGCGTCTCCTTCCAGATTTGGTCTCCAAGACACAATCGACCTTTATGGCGGGTCATTTAATAGCTCAAGAAATATTTCATGGGCTGATGATGAATCCCTCGTGTAAGGATAAATTAATGGCTATGAAAATAGATATGAGTAAGGCTTATGATAGGGTATAATGGCCTTTCATTAAGCATCTCCTCTGTCGGATGAGTTTTTTATCGACATGGGTTTCTTGGATTATGCATTGTATTACATCACTGGAATATAAGGTACTCTTCAATGGGAAACCACGAGGACATATTTTCCCCCATAGAGGTTTGCGTCAAGGGGACCATTTATCTCCAAATCTTTGAATTTTATGTCCGGAGACATTAATTTCTAATATTAGGAAGGCAGAAAGTGCAACGTTGATTACGGATCTACAATCTGCTAGTGCAAGTCCTCCGATTTTGCATCTTCTTTTTGCTGATGATATTTATTTTATTTTTTTGGTGCAAAGCAAAGCGAGAATGTCAGATTTTTCTAAGGATTCTCAAGGACTATGAGAGAGTTTCGGGGCGAGAAATTAGTTTCTCTAAATCCACACTACAGTTTGGTCATAAGGTTGATTTTATAATTAGGGATGAATTACAGCATGTTCTGGGCATTTTTAATCTGGGGGTTATCGTTACCTATTTCGGTATTCCGAAAAGTTTACGAGGGGCAAAAACTCAAATTTTTTTATTTTTTTTTTCAGAAGAGACTTCATAATAGAGTTAATGGTTGGACGACAAGATTATTATCGAGAGGAGAAAATGAGGTTTTAATTAAATCTGTGGAAACATCATTAATAACTCATGTTATGTCATGTTTCCGTCTACCAAAAATGGTTTAGAGGAAACTAATGAGTGTAATTGCAAGGTTTTGGTGGAGTACATGTGAAAACCAGAAAGGTAAGCATTGGATGTCGCAGGATAAGCTGTGCTTGGACAAGGGTAATGCTAGACTTGGTTTTAGGGCAATTACAGATTTTAACACGACACTACTGGCAAAACAGTCATGGCGTTTAATAGATTACCCAGATTCATTATTTGCAAAAGTTTTTAAGGAATGTTATTATTAAAACTCGGATCCACTGAATCCCATTAGATTTTATTCCCCGTCTTATGGATGGAGAAGTATTACCTCTACAAAATCTCTGGTTAACAAATGACTAATTAAAAATGTAGAATCAGGAACATCCATTTATGTCTGGACGGACACCTGGATTCCTGCCTCTCGTCCGGAATCAGCTACTTGCAATTTTAATATCTATCACCCTCTTTATGGTTGCAGATTTGATTGATTCAGCTTCTAGTTCATGGAATATACTGCTGGTGGAGGCTATTATTGACCCACAGATGTAGCCATTATCAAGAAATTGCGGATCAGTCGAGTAATAAAACCAGATACATATGGCTGGCAATTCACTTAATGTGACAAAAATATGTGGTAAAATCGGGCTATCAGATTGAACAATTATATCTGGATTCCGGGAGGCTAGAATTTTTGTATGGGCCGGATGTAAACTAAATATTGGCACATTCATGGCGAATCAAATATCCTCCAAAATATACTTTTTTTTTTGTGGCAAGCTGCTTCCAGATGTATCTCAGTTATAAAAAATTTATGCATTCACGGGATTCAGTGTGATATACTATGTCAGCGATGCGAAGGAGAGGAGGAAACAATTAACCATGTACTCTTTGAATGTCCTTCAGCAGTTCAGACATGAACTATTTCTAAGGTGTCGTCCAATCAGATGAGCTTTCCTATGAAGTTGGTTTATGCAACTTTGGGTTATCTGTTTTGGAGGCTTACAAAAGATATTTAAGACACCTATTTTCCATGGGTTATATTGTATATGTTGAAGAGTATGAAATATTATGTCTTCAATAATCGGGATAGGAATCTGCAAGACCATTTACATTTGGCAGAAACAGAAGGTCGAATATGGGAAGAAGCGCAGATAATGGATAATAGTATAATAGAGACGAATAGTATTACGTTAGTGGATATGGAACCAGCTGAGGTTTGGTGGTGTTCCGTGGATGGAGCCTGGAAAGACTCAGATATTTTCTTGGGACAAGGCTGATATTGTAGTATGGAGGGTAAGGAGAACTCCATAAGGGGGATTAGAAATATTTGGTGTAGTCTTTCCCTCCTTCGTGCGGAATTTGAAGCTTTACTATACACTGGTTTGTTTTGCAACAGATTGTGCTGATTTGGCCAAGATTATGTCTTCTCTTTCAGAGTGGCCTGCATTTTTAATACATCTGAAAGAGTTCCAGAGATAGGAGGTTCTCGTCAGTTTTCGTACAAAGCTTATTCATGGAAAGAAGAATTTGAAGGCAGACTTACTTGCTATAAATGTTTGAAATTATTCTGAATTGGTCTACGTCGATTCTGTCCCCCCCCCCTTTTTTTGGCTTGTTGAAGCCTTTTATACGATTGTTTCTTGTTGACAAAAAAATAACAAATAAATAAAACAAAAAACAAAGAAAAAAATGATCAACAAAAGTCTTCAGTTTCATACTTGAGTGTTGGGTTCAAAAGAGAGAAAAATTAAATACCTAATAAATAAAATGGATCAGAGTGAGTGAAAGAGAGAAAAAGACATTCTTTGTTTTCTTCTTCTATTAAAACGAAACAATCCTACTCAAAAAACTTTATTCATCTCTTACTAAATATAGTGATTGTCTGCACAAATATTTAATTTTATTATTATTATATGAAATAAACAATTAGTCATGTGTTATATTATGAAATATCTATTATATAAAAACATGATTATTATATGAAATAAACAATTAGTCATGTGTTATATTACATAAAATGCCATTAGAATTATTAAAAGTTTTAGGATTTCATTAATGACAAAATGGTCAAATCTATTTATCTACAATATGTTTTAATATATTTAATATATTTAAGTATATCTCAATATTTTTAACATAAATAGATATTTCCTTTTTTTAGTTACAACATAATTTAAAATATATTTTTTGATCTTTTTAACTTTTTTAAAAAACATAATCAACAAAATTTGTAAATAGTATTAAAAATTATCATAAATTAATAAATTAAACTTTGATTTATAAAAAGAAAACAAAAATGAAAATATTATAATATATTTACATGTATATTTTTATTTGATATGAAACATACTAAATTAACGGGTTAGTCTTTTTAATTTTCATAAATATAAAATTACATTCATTTAAAATAAGTGAAAAAACATATTGTATAAATAAAATAAAACAATATATAATATATTATAAACTTCAAATATATATAAATGTATTAAATCTATAATCATATTATATAATAATACTATAAATACAAAATTAATGTTATAAACCAAAATAAATCATCAACATATATTAAATTATGACTTCTATAATACAAAGTAAAAAAAAATAAAAAACGTCATCCATATTGAAAATGGGTTAAAATTTAGTAAAATATATAATATATGCAAACATATTTTGAACTTTCAAAAAAAAATTCAATATTACAGAAATAAATTAAAATTTTCCAAACAAATTAAAAAATAAAATAGTAATTTTTTATTAAAACAAAATTATGTCAACAAAGATAATTATGCGCTTTTAAAGTGTAGTAAAAATCTTGTATTTATATTAATAAAAAATCTTTCACTCTAACTACTAACTATATGTCAATCACTACTACTATAAATTATACATACTTAAATCGCTACAACTATAAATTATACATACTTAAAGCAACTATTAACTGTACATAATCCAAAACAATATTTAAATAGTACTTTCATTCAACATTACTTGCTTTTAAATACTAAGGTAAAGTCAATTCTAAAAAAACTATATATAAATCAATATGAATCACAAAAAGGAGAACCAAAATAGATTTTCTTCTTTGGTCGCATAACTTTGATCTTCGCTTTACGAGCATCTTGATGCACTATCCAATTTTTATCTTATCTTGACCAATTTTGAGCGTCTGTATGATACTTTTGCGATTCCATTGTTAACAAAGAGGCAACAAAAATAATTACTAAGATTAAAAGAAAATTGAATTTAATCGAAGTTCAAACTCTATATCAATGAAAAAGTTTGAGAGAGAATAATTTTCATTGGAAGAGATTCAACTAACAGATTAATAAAGTTTTACAAACAATAATTTTAAATTGAAAAAAAGAAAAAAAAAAAGAAGAAATTGACTATTTTTACAAAGATTCCTTATATATTATTTGAGAAAATTTGAATTGAATAATCTTACCATTATGTGTTTATTACATAAATGTTACATTGAGATGTTACACCAGAGATTTTCTGAAGTCTCAAATAAAAAAGTCTTACTTTACTAGACAAATTACATATAATTTCATTTAATCACTTACTACATTATATATTTTACTAGATAAATTACATATAATATCATTATGTTATTTAAGCACTTACTAGATTATGGTCAATACTAAAGACTGGATCATAATATATAATTGTTTAAAAAAAACTTAAATCATAATATATAGTATATTAATTTTTTGTATAAATACTTAATTTTTTAGAATTTATAAAAATAATTAGTGTATTAATTTATTTAATTATATTTATCATTATGGAATATATATATATATATATATCATAAGATTTTTATTTTCTATTTTTTACAGATCAAATTTAATTAAAATGAATTTTTAATAATTTTTATTAATTATTACGAAATTATTAATAGTTAAAAAAATTAAATAGATTAAAAAAATTTAAATTACATAAATACACTTTGTTTGATACATTTTTTTAGAAATACACTCATGGAGATGACATTTTTAGTTTTGCACTTTACTTTGATGTCTAATGACTAAACTAACCTTGCTAATAATAATGCATTCTTCTTCTTCAACAATCTCTCCGATCTCCGATCTCCTCCAATTCTCCGATCTCCGATCTCCTCCAATTCTCCGATCTCCGACCTTCAGTCAATCCAATTATCTCTGTTCCTCTTTTAATCACGATTCCACGTCCTCTCATCTTTCTTCTCCTTCTGCCAATTCACACCTCATTCAGAAGCCACCTCATCTCTGTCTGCTTCGCCGAATGTCGACTCCTCCTCCTGCACATCCTCCTCGGTAATTCACTCTCCTATCTCTGTATCAGCACCGGTGGTTTTGACGAATACAGTGGGGACAGAAGTCGACACCATGACGAAAGCTCAAGGACGACGGATTAAAAGAAAGAGGAAGAAGGGATTGTAAAAGAAGAAGAAGATATTTCTGCGGAAGACAAGGAAGAAGAAACTGATGCAACTGGGGGCTAAACTTCAAACTTACAAAAGGTAATCGTTCAAAAATTTATAAACGTTTTATAAAAAAAAACATCAATAGGTTTTTTGTTGCTTCTAAGAGAAATGACTACTTTGAAAAAACAGAAGTAATAGAAAGGAAATATTGTTAATCTGTTTAGATTTTGATGTTGTTCTGAAAGATGTATGTACTACTATTTGTGCCAAGATAATGACGAATGACCTTATATGTAATTCAAGCTTTATCGAGACTCAGCTTTAGATTTGATCCAATGATCTGGTTGTAACACATTATAAAACCGTTATAAAACATAGGATCCTTTATTTTATAAGGTTTTATAAGGATTTAAAAAATGTTTATAAAATATGCTAGTAAAATAAGTGTTATACATTAGGCCTGAGCTGAGACAAATTGGGGCCTTTAATTTCTCATCTGAATAAGCTTTTTTATAAAACAATTTCTGTAAAAACACGAAAAGCACATACACACACACGTGAACAAACCCTAAAAAAATCTTGGAATCCCCCTTTTCTCTGAGCTCGATCCTTAAAAAATAAATGATCTGGTTGTAACACATTATAAAACAGTCGCAGATACCGGGAATAAGCCCTTATATTATCGTTTCCGGAAAACATGGATAACGAGAGTACACCTCATCCAGAAATCGACATATCTCAGGTTATATCTACTTTTGTATATCTAAAAAAATCTCAAACTTTTAGAATTATTTGAATCGATCGCTTCATTTCTTTTATTAGTTTCTCTGTATGATCCTAAAATCTGATTCGAAAACCTTAACCTTTTTATGAACAAAATTTTATAAACCATTATAAAAACGGATTTATAAACCATTATAAAAAAATGGATTTATAAACCATTATAAAAAACGGATTTACAAATCTGTAACATCCCGATTTCTGGTATATGTGGGGAGGTTAAAAGAATTGATTTGACTACCTATGTCACCAAAGTACACTTATCTTTTCGGTTGTATATCCAGAGAAAAATTCAGGGTTAAGCGTGCTTGAGCTGGAGTAGTCAAAGGATGGGTGACCTACCGGGAAGTCATTTGCGGTACCATGTGAGTGAGGCCAAAACACGGGGAACGGTCACGTGGTGATTGCAGGTCCAGTATATCATTACTTTCAAACCTCTCGGTTAACGTTCCGACCGTCGGACAGGGGTGGGCCGGCCCATGGGCTTAGTGAGAGGACATGGGGGCCCACTGGTAGGGGCGGTTGGGGCGTTATAATTGGTATCAGAGCTGGTTAGCAGTACCAGTTCTCACCTGACAGGCGGTTTGGGACATGTCGTGGTGCGCAACGAGGACGTTGCACTCTGTGAGTGGGGATGAATTGTAACATCCCGATTTCTGGTATATGTGGAGAGGTTAAAAGAATTGATTTGACTACCTATGTCACCAAAGTGCACTTACCTTTTCGGTTGCATATCCAGAGAAAACTCCAGGGTTAAGCGTGCTTGAGCTGGAGTAGTCAAAGGATGGGTGACCTACCAGGAAGTCATTCACGGTACCGTGTGAGTGAGGCCAAAACACGGGGAACGGTCACGTGGTGATTGCAGGGCCAGTATATCATTACTTTCAAACCTCTTGGTTAACGTTCCGACCGTCGGACAGGGGTGGGCCGGCCCATGGACTTAGTGAGAGGACATGGGAGCCCACTGGTAGGGGCGGTTGGGGCGTTATAAAATCCTTATAAAAACAATTCTCTGGATTTTACAGGAAAGTAGCGATGAGTTTTGTACAATTTTATGACTGCCTGAAAGAATGTATGAAGCTGGCAAAGAACCTGACATACCAGTAAGCGTAATTCAGAATTCAAATATGAGTTATGTTGAGAAGGTAGCAAAAATCTTAGGACCTGAGGAGTTTGCAGTAATAGGAAACTCTTGCATAGGATCGATTGTGAAGCTGGCACAAAGAAACACTATCCAGTTTTCTGGGAGGCTGTTCCATTTCGTAATACATAGAATAATATTCACAAGAGGAGAAAATTTTTGGTTTGCTTTTTCAAACCAACCTATGCGATTTTCTCTGCGTGAATTCTTCCTGACAACTGGGTTGAGATGTGAAAAAATAACAGAAAGAGAAGAGCCGCATTTTGGGAAAGAGAAGAAACCTTATGGGTGGATGCTTTCTAAAGGTAAAATCTACACCGCTAGAAGCTTGTATGACTTGTTATTAGAAGAAGGTCATAAGAAATCAAAGCTTGAAAGACTCTCTTTAGGACTAGCAATAATCACAGAGGCTGTGATTATTGGAGAGCATCCAAGTTTCTTAATCCCAAAATCTAGATTGTGGGATTATTGGAACTTGGATAGGTTTTCTGGAGTGATGTGGAGTAGAATAAGATTCAAAATTCTATGAGGAGTGTTAGAAGACTCAGTACAAAAATGTGGAAGCCGGAGAACTATTATGAAGTCAAGGGGGTTGTACTAGCTCTAAATTTGTGGGCATTGTCTTCAGTTCCAGAGCTTGGAAGAGCTTTTGGGAAGCAGTGCCATACGTTCTCATCTACAGATCCTTATTGTCTACATTGGCAATCCATTAGTGTCCCCAGAATTGCCGAGATTTTAGAGGTGGAGAAATTCGAAAATGTAAGTGTGTTTAGTTTTATAATCCTTTATAAAATATTATAAATATATACACGTACAATCATGTTTTTCTCTCTTTTTGCAGGTGGTTGTCCACACAGGAATAGGAAATGAAGATGAATACCAAAATTTGGTTCAACCCATGACTTCTCAAGATTTGGATTTTAAGACTGTAATTCAACTGGTGCAAAATGGATACAAAATGAAGAAAATTGACTGGGTTATGGGATATCTTGATATATTTTCTGCATCAGAGGAGATTTCTCGTAGAAGAAAAGATATTCCCTTCACCTACCTTTCAGGATGAAAAAGTTGATAAGCTATTAAACATGGTGAAAGACTTGTTTATGCGTGTAGCTATAATTGAGAAAATGTTAGAAGTTGACCCCAGCAAAGAAAAGGAGGAGGTAAAATGAATCAACCCATTTTCAAAAGCACTACTAAATTTTTTTGAGACCGTGATTTATTGTTAGTATTATTCTATCCTTCTTCATAGGTAAGGGAAGAACATGATGATTCTTCAAGAAGGAACGATTATGGAAATGATTGTAGCAGGGAGGATCCTCAGATGGCAATCATTCAGCAAATGATGAAAACACACAAAATACTGATGTGGATTCCGAAGCAAATACAGAAAAGATTATAAGAGAGGAGGGTACACCCATAGTTGGAGAAAATGAGAGTACTCAGAAGCTATATGATGATGAAAATACCGAGAAGGTTGGGGGAGATGAAGATACAAAAAAAGATTGTGTAAGATACTGATACAGAAGTTCTTGATGCCACTGACCCAAGTGGTAGTGTGCAAGACGCAAGAGATACAGAGATTGGAGTTCTTGATGCCACTGACCTAGGTGGTGGCGTGAAAGAAACAGGGATTGGAGTTTTTGATGCCACTGATCCAGGTGGTAGCATGAAAGAAGCAGAGATAGGAGTGAAACAAAAATCTCAGATAAAAATTATTTTATAAAGCTTTTATAATATTTGAGTAAATAACTTCAAATGAAGTGACTTATTAAATATGTAGGTTACATCTCTTACTCCAACATTCAATCTTCTTTCACAAGAAAGCTGCCACAACATCTTCATTGAAGAGCACGAACAAGATCATCAAAGTAGAAAAAGAAGAAATGATAAGGTAATTTATAACTGCTTTATAAAAAATAATTTCAATAGATATTTACAAAAAAATCTAACAGAACCTAATCAGAATCGTTTGCTTTTGAATATAAGGATCGTGTTGATGATGTTGGTGTTAAATCCGATTTTCAACCTCTGATGAAAAAGAAGAAAATATATGCACAACAAAGGGATGAGGTTAATGACATTTGGTTTCTAGTATGTTGTTTTATAAATCTTTTTAAAACGTTTATAAAAAAGAGGTTGGGTTGTATTGAATAGGTCAATGAAGAAGCTGAACCTTCACTTAAGAATAAAAGGGATGATGTTATTACTCTGAGAAGAAGTGATAGAGGACAAAGACCATCAATACATACACAACCACCTTTCACTGGAGCAAGAAAGAAACATCCAATCATTCATCCTTTTGAACCAGTGGATAAGATCCGAATGCAAAACCTAACTGAATGAAGAAAATCAAAGAAAAACAAGTAAGTTGAATTTATAAAGCATTTCTAAAAAAGAAAATGAATATATAACTATTAGTTTTGATGCAGGGTTATTAAACTTTAAGACATAATCGTGAGTGCAAAGTGGTTTGCAAACCTAGAGAATCCATGCAAAAAAACTTTCAGAAACGGTGAAGATTATAATTTTGTTTTTAATTTGCTTTGTTTTTATAACCCTTTACAAAATACAAACTGGGAAAACAGTTTGTTAGGGTCTCTAAACTGGAAACTACTAATCTTATATTTTCTACATGCTTTATTGTTATATTTGTTACAGAATATTGAAGCAGGTTTGGAGTTGCTGAGAATGAGAAAGGAAAGAAATCCAAATTTGTTCCTTAACAAGAATGCTTCAATACTTAGTGTAACATTCCTGGACGGAATTGACCAATTGTTTGACGAGTTCATTGAAAAAAGGCTGGGATCCACTTTGGTGATTTTGAAAAGTACTACATCAAGAAGGGGATCAACTATCTCTATGCAGTTTCTCAGGTTGAAGGAGATTGTTGCTGGATTGGAGTTGAAATAAACCTGGAGAAAAGGAAGATAACAGCAATGAACTGTGCAGCAGTTAAGTACTCAGATGAAGTGCTTAAAAGATATGTAAAAGCATATGTTAATGTGGTTCCTTACATTATTCGACATATCTTCAAAGATGACAACATGGATACAAGTGAGTTCTGCATAAATGTTGACTCCAAAAGTTTCCCGCAGGTAACTTATAAAATTCTTATATGTCTTCAACTCTATAAATGCTTTTCAATATTCTTAAAGATTTTCTTATGTTTTCTTATAAACCTAATTTTCTTGTTGATGTTTTATAAACCTTTTTAAAAAATTATGAACACTCTATCTATGTTATGTTAATTGTTTTTCAAATATTATTTCAAATACATTAGGTGGTTACTGAAGAAGCTGGACAAAACTCACATAATGTCACCGCATATGCCCCATTTGCTGCTTTGGAATCCACTAAAATCAGGAGTTTATTTCATTTCCTATTAGATGCTGAGTATGTCATCCTTCTTTATTTTAAGAAAGATTGACTTAGATGGGCTACAAAGGTTCGTTTATTGCTATTGTGGGATACATTTTTTGAAAATAACTCGTATGTTTTCTGTCCCTGTAAAATTACTATTAACACCCTTGTTTAAATTTTTTTTGTTTGAACTACAAAATTAAATTAAGTAGGAATTTATATCCACGTCACTAACACATCGTAATCAAAGGGGAAACTGAAGCGTCAATCACTTTTAGCAACTGTTCACTCGACGGAGGCGAAAAAATTTCTCTCCTTTTCTTTCCTTCTTTCCGGCGACGAACCTTAAACCCTAAGTCGACCGGCGAAAAAATTTCTCTCATTTTCTTTCCTTCTTTCCGGCGACGAACATTAAACCCTAAGTCGACCGGCGAAAAAATTTCTCTCCTTTTCTTTCCTTCTTTTCGGCGACGAACCTTAACCCTAAGTCAACCGGCGAAAAAATTTCTCTCCTTTTCTTTTCATCTTTTCCGGCCGTATCTCCGTCGCATTTCGTCTCAGTTTCAATGGGGTTCTTCATCTTCCTGAACTTGCGTAAAAATCTCTGCTTTCATCACTCGGTAAGTTTTAATATCTCTCTTTTTGTCTTTAAACCGTTATATGAAACATCTAGCGGTGATACTAAGAGTTCAAATCGGTGATTATTACGGCTGATTTCCGCCGTCGTTGTGGCTGATTTGATAGATCTACTGGATTTGGTGTCTGGTTTATTACGACTGAGTTACGGGTTGTGTTATGGCTAATTTATGGTTTATATTGGTATATGTCGATGAGTTTCTTTATATGTCCTGATTTTATCAATGCATCAGTGGCTGGATTTGTTTATGTTTCGGCTGAGTTAATATTTAGTATACGGTTGAGTTATACTATCTCAATGTTTCGGTTGTGATTTATACTCTGTTTGATATAACTATACTCTGTTTTATGTAATCTTCTTATCAGATGGATGAACGAAGGAATTACCCACGAAGACTGTATGCGGAAGGGCAGTCTAATCTGGATAATAAAGATATTAACCACAGTGTTGTACTCAAACATATAGATACAATCAGAGAGTCAGTAGGTGAAACTGTGTGGAATGAAATTAAGGAGCACCCAACTGGAATAGCAGCCAAAATCTTTGAGAGAACCATTATATGGTCTGGTAAAACTGTCCACTACCTTCTATGCAGACAGTTAAGAGTAAGGAAGAAGGAGGTTTGGTTTCTCATTGGTGGTCAACCTATCAGATTTGGGTTGAATGAGTTTGAGCATGTCACGGGTTTGACCATACATCAGTTGCCTATAGAGCCATTTGAACCTGAAGCTGCTTACAGAGCATTTTTCATAGAGTTGAATGTGCCTGCTGGAGAAGGTCCCACTTTTGATGAGCTTATTAATGGATTAGGTAAATGCCGAGCATGGCCAACACAAGACATTAGGCGTAAATGGATGGGGCAGTTGTTCCTATTAGCAATTGGTATCCATGGACTTCATCAGAACTCTAGAATACCGTTGGAATCTGCTAAAAGAGTTTTTGATGATGAAGCCTTGAATAATTATCCATGGGGTCGGGTAGCATTTGAGTCTCTTGTTGGGTCTATCAAGACCATTAGTCCTACCGGAAGGACGTACACCGTGAACGGTCTGGTGTACGCGTTACAAGCATGGGCTTATGAATCTATCACATGCTTTGGAGTATTTTTGGTAACCCATCCGACGGGGATATGAGTCCTCTATTGCGATGGAAGGGAAACCGCACACAAAGAGATTTGGGTCCTGTCATTGATGAAGAAATCGAAAAAAATGAAAAGGTAAGATTTAAACTGAGTTATATATTATTATGAGTTATTGACGGTTGAGTTATTGTTAATTGATAGCTGAGTTATAATTAGATGTGACTGAGTTATGGACCATAAATGACTGAGTTGTATCACAATTGATGTCTGAGTTATGGTTTACGATGATTATTGTTTATTATATCTTATGTTGTAGGTGCATGTGATGCATATGATTATTAGAAATGATAGAGATCTATATTATGAGTGGCCTGATCAACCAGAAGACCAAGAACTTGATAATCTGATCCAAGACATATATGATGAGAGGTTTGTCCCAGGCTTCTGGGATCAGAAGATGCCTCAAAAGATGATTGAGAATAATAATAAGAAGAAGAAAAAACAAGCTGATTTGGATGATTCTCATCATATCGCAAAGAATCATAAAGGCTTGAAGGAGAAGGATGTTGATTTTGATGAATCTGTCGGGAATAAGAATGATGAAGCAAAGGTAATTGATATGGTATATTGTGTTGATATTTAATGTTTGGTTAGTTTGGTTAGCTTGGTTATGAGTTTTTTTGTGTATCATGTGTTGCAGGATTTTAATGAAGAGGCAGATAATGTGTCGCTTAGAAAACTCATTATGGATATGGAGGCTAATTTCAGCTCAAGAATTGATAATCTTGCTACAAGCATGAACGGCATGTCTTCACAGCTAGAGAAGGTGGAGAGTGAATTGAAAGAGTTGAACAAGTGGAAAGATTCAAACCTTTTCCGTCTCCAGGATCTGTTGGCTGTTAATTCATCCACACCCGTCGACCCATCCACTGTGGTTAAAAAATCAGCCGTACCCGTCGACGCATCCACTCAGGGAAAAGATCCCGTCGACCCATCCCCGTCTACCTTTCCAGCGCCACCTATGAAATCTGCAAGTCAACCTCTGGTAAGCTGACAGTGTCATACCTACGACTGATTTATCATTATATCGGCTGAATTAAAAAGAAATTATGACTGAGTTATCTTATTTTATTTGTAAATGTTATACAGGGGAAGGATGCCAAAACTATTAAGAATGTTTAGAAAAACCTGACTACGAATATAGAAGTGGCTGATACTGATAATCTCATTGAGGGGGCTTTTGCGAAAGATGATGGTAAGAAGCATGATGGTTTTGTGCGGTCTCCTGTAAATTTGAGAAATAAGAAGACAAAGACAGCAGCACAGGAAAAAAAAGCAAAAGCAGATGCCAATAAAGCTTTAAAGGGTAAGCAAGCATTGGAGGGGAAACCGAAAAAAAGGCTAGGGGAAGACCTAGAAAGACTGAAAACGTGAACAAATTAACTGTCATTACAGAGCGGAATGAAGAAGAGTTTACATCAGCTGATGATGCGCTGCGTAGTTTAGCTGCTGAAGCAGTTTCTAAATTAGTTTGTAAAATAGCTGGTGAAACCGTTTCTACTAAAGATGATGGTGTGGCTGAGATAACTGATGAAAAAGCTGGTGATGATGATGGAAAAGACAATAATGATGAAGAAGTAGGAGATACCACACTTGATGTTATGGAGGATGACATGCGCATGATACCTGAGTCTGAGGATGATGAGGATGAACAGCTAAGGCTTAAATTGATAAGTGATCTCAGGAATCAGAGTGTTAAGCTGTCCATGAAGGGGAAAGATACGAGTAAACTAAACGATAAGCCAACAAGTGTTTTTCCTCATATTAGAGACGACGGACTGAAATGCATGAGGAAGAACTGTGAACCTTCATCCGCAATATATGATCCTATGGCACCTGTTGATCCGGATAGATTACTGAAACTGACGGAACACCTAGCACCAATGAAGTATGATCTTGTTCATTAATTTGTTAAATACAGCTTCTTGTTAACAATGTTTTAACATATTGACTTGTGTTTGTCTGTCAGGGGCATCAAATTGGGGAAGACTAAAGACCCTCGTGAGTTCTATAGGGTCATCATTTCCCCGCGAAAGGCGTGGCCAGGGCCAACGTATTGATGTCTGGACGAATCTGCAAGTTTTATGGCTGAGTTATTATATGACTTATTATACATTAGGGCTGAGTTATAATTTGCGAAGTAATATAGGACTTGTGATTTATTTCGGCTGAGTTATACTAATAATTTTTATACGTTACGGCTGAGATAGACATATTATACATTATGACTGAGTTATGCTTCTTTTATTCCAGCATATCAGTGCGTACCTGAGAGTACTCAGACGTAGGTTGATTACAGAACCCTGCCCATATCATACCAACGGCATTGCGTTTATAGATCAGTACTTCACAGCTGTCATGATCCATGATTACCCTCAGTTCAAAATGAGACCTAAGCACTATGTTTAACGGGACCAACTATGAAGCTGTAGCCAGAGGTTTGTATCTGGAAGATCAACAGTCTCGTAAGATGTGGCTGACTGATGTTTGGCATGTGTATTTCGTTGTACAAACTGGAGGTAATCATTGGTTGGCGCTGGACGTGGGCCTGATTCGTGGCCACATTGATTGCTACGATAGCATTGTGGATCCGGAGAAGGAATCACAAATTCGTGAAGCGTGTAAGCCGTTTAGGGAAATGATTCCGTACATGGTGAACGATGTATTTGCTTTCCCCGTACGACCTTATAGTAGCTGCAAGCAGTTTACTCTCAGATGGAAGAGTCCAAAGAATGTGCCTTAAAACGAGTGTCCTGGAGACTGCGGTGTGTATGCGCTAAAATACATTGAATGTCTCGCGCTTGGTGTTACATTCGATGGCCTCTGTGATGGGAACATTCAGGGTTTACGGGTTAAGATGGGAGCAGATATACTGGCGGAGGAACCTAATTTGTACGAGAGATTTATTTTATTTCTAAGAATTTTTATTAAGAGTCCCTTATATTTAACTCAGCCAGTACGCATTATTATTACTTCAATTAACAATATAAATCAGCAGTAATGCATTTATGAATCAGCCATTAAGTATTATTAATAAATGAATGAACATTAGGTAACAATATAACTCAGCCACAATGAATCGATAAATTAGCCATGAAGCATTAGTAGTACATTAGTTAACAATATAACTCAGATATTTGCTGCCAAAACAAAGGTTAACAAACTTTGGCGCGAAACCATCGGTTAACACACGTAACCTTTCGCATTCCTCTCCGTATTTTCTCTATTTATATCAGATTGCCGTCATATTGTTTGTCATTTTGACTATTTCTTTCTGTTACATCTTCTTATTGACATGGAAGTTGTTCCTCAAATCAGAAGTCAGTTTCACGGAGATGTTAAAACGATCCTATACGCTGCTGATTGTGAGAATCTCCCCCTTCTAAACCCTGGTGGTGGTTTTGGTATCAATGTTGACAAAACCTCTGCCACGTTTAAAGAGTTCGATTTCAAACTATATTGCGCCATCCCAAATATCCTGAAAGACAATTGGGTGCATGCGTGGCCGACTTATCGCTTCATTCCATTCCATTATAGGAAACAATGGTTTTTAACACTCGCGGTAAGCACCGAGATTTTCCTTGATATTAAGCAAACTAAAAACTTATTTTTATCTCTTACGAATAATAGTATGAAATCCCTATTAGTATATTTTTATTTATTTACAAATTGTTTATTTAATTATTTGATGTGTAGCGTCAATACACGTGGATCCGAGACATACTTTTACGGTGTGGACGCAGTTTAACTTGGTAGCTCGAGAAGTATACAGAGAAGAGATTAGAAGCCTCCTTTGGAGGCGTAGAAGATACTCCTTTGTCGATAAGCCCGACTGGATGGATAAAAAAGTGTGGAAAGATTTCTTGTACCTTTTTTGGATTTAGGTTATTGAAAATGAAATTTTATTGTAATGATCTGAAAATAATCATATGTGTTAGTTCACCCACGTACTTTCTCAAATGATTATGAGAAATCAGACATGAAAATAATCACCAGTTGATATATACGCAACCTTTCGTATTCTGTGAAAAGGAAATTTGCATCGTAAACATCCCAATTTACAAACATAACCTTTCGCCTTCCTCTCCGTTAGTTCTCTATAGTTACCTAACTTTCATCTCACATTCGGATCTTATTCTCCCTGTCTCATATTGTATATCATTTTCTCTATTTTTATCTGTGTTACAACTTCTTCTGGACATGGACGTTGTTCCTTCCATCAACAGTCAGTTTGAGAAAGAGGTTGAAGCGATCCTAAACGCTGCTGGTCGTGAGAATCTTCCCGTTCTAAACCCTGGTAGTGGGTTTAATTTCAATGTTGACAAGACCTCTAACACGTATGAAGAGTTCGAGGTCACATTATCTGTCGCCTTCAAGGAGATCCTGAAAAACAATTGGGTGCATGCATGGCCGACTTATCGTAACATTCCATTCTATTATAAGAAAAAATGGTTTTTCACACTCGCGGTAAGCACCGATATTTCCCTTGATAGTAAGCAAACTGAAAACTTATTTTGACTCTTATGAATCAATAATTTTTTTTTCTGTGTAGCATAAATACACATGGGCTCCGAGACATACATTAATAGTTTGGAGTCAGTTTAACTTGACGGCTCGGCAAGTATACGTAAAAGAAATTCAAGATATCAAGTACAAATTGCGTAGTTTGGGCGATAAGCCCGAATGGATGAATATGATAGTGTAGAAAGATTTGTCAGACATGTTTAGTTAATTAGGTTATTTTTATTTTTGACGATTTAAGGGAATGTATCTGAAAATAAATAAACATATGTGTTAGTTCACCCATGTCTTTCCACAAATGACTATTGGTTTATTAAATTAACATTTGTGGTAGTTCACTCAGCCGTAATGCTTTGATAATTAAGCCATTAAACAATATTGGTTTATTAAATTAATTATATCTCAGCTGTTAAAACGATATGGTCGAAATATTTTTTTGCGTGTCTACGTATAATTGCGAGTTCGGTATGATAACTCAGCCAAACAGCGAATTCATTATGCTAACTCAGCCATAACACGAATTAAATATCATAATGCAGCCAACGATTACGTTTTCAAACGTTGTAGACGGATGCCACGTCATTGATAAGGTGAAGGTTCCAAATTAGACCGCAGCCGTATAGTTGTGATAACTCAACCACGCCAACAGATTATCTCAATATAACGTATGTTACTCGATTCCTTCGACTTAAGATAATAACTCAGCCAGACCACGAATTCAATAAATTTTGAATTTTTTCTTTTTATTATTCTGAATTAAACTTTTAATTTTATTTTATTCTACAACGATGTAATAATTACTCCAGTGCAGTGAGTTTATTATGAGTGTGGACGCTTAATGATCTTGGGGTTGTTGTTCCCCATAAACATGCTTTTCCTGCAAAAAAAAAAAAATTCAAAAAATTCCCCTATTCCCCAAACGAAAACTCGATCCGCTTCACAAATCCCAATAAGAACTTTTGTTCTGTGAACAATATCGACCAACAGATTCTCTCAATATAACATATGTTAGTCTATTCCTTCGAGAAAGGTTAACTCAGCCGTCTCGTTAAGATAACTCAGCCAAACGACGAATTCAGTAAATGTGAGTATTTTACACTTTCACGTACAAACTAAGTTAGAATTGTCATTTCTATGAAGATTACCTGATAAATATCACTAAGTTACCTCATGTTTGTGCATTTTCAAACCTATCCACCAAAACGATATAACACATATCCTAACCCTAAACAATAAACCCTTACATTGTCAAACCCTTTTGTGCTTTACTTGGACAGCTTCATGAATTATACTTTCTTTCATGATATTTCCTTGATAGTGAATGACTGTACATCTATTGTCAATAGTATAATGACATGAATATAAGAATTGTATTTAAAAATTTAAAATAAAACTTAATTGATTATTATTTTGGAATAATAACTCAGCCGACTTAAGATAATAACTCAGCCAGACCACTGTTCAAACGTGATCATTACTGAATTGACTATGCGGATAGACACGTAATGATGGATTGTGTTTCCCAATATACACGCTTTTACTGCAAAAAAACGACAAAAATAAATCGACTCATCCCTAAAAAAATATTCACTACCCACTAAAAAAAAAGTCCCAATTCAAAACCTAAGAAAAAATACCGCCCTCAATTTCGTCGATTAATTTTTTTGATTTCTCTATTCGTCTCAACTAAAAAATGAGTTCTTGTTCCGAGTCATCAGTTGTACTCAGTGACCGTGGATTGCTGTCGAAGTGTGTGTGTGGATTAGGTGTTACGATTTTTACAGCGAAAACTCAAGACAATCCTGGCAGACCGTTCTTCCGTTGCGAAAGTAAGAAAGATGCAAACTCGTGGACAAATAAAAAAGATGTAAGTAGATTATTTTGGTTCTTGATGTTTATGTGTGTTATTGTTGCTTTATTCAATCTCGTTTATGTGTTATGAAATAGGGTCACTTATTTAAGTGGGTTGAGGATGCGGTGTATGAAGAGGTTGAAGATGCATTACCAAAACTGGAAATGTTGGTAAATGATATCACAAACGTTAAGTCATAGGTAAGTGCTGTTTTACAAGAACTGCGATATGATGTAAAGTTCAGTAAACGTGAAATCGGCAAGTGCAAAGTGTGGTTGAAAGTGTGCTTTGTCTGGCTTTGTTTTCTGACGATTGGCATTGCTTACCTACTAGCTGGTAAAGGAAAGGAAACATATTCAATGTTGTTTCTTGGCTATTAGTGTTTCAATGTTTGTTAAACTTGTTTACATCGGTTGCAGTTTATGTTTATGTTTAGGGTTTGTTTTACGTCAATCTTTCTTATGTTTATGTTGTTTCTTAACAAAATGGGTTGTAATTTAAAAAAATATCTCGGCCGTAAAAAAGAGTACTCAACCGTGAAAACAGAGTAACTCAGCAACCGTAAAACGGAGCAGAGTAAATCAATAATACCACAAATTATTCCGGTCTGACATATCGTGAACAAAATAATAACCCGATTAAATAAAAATTGATTATAATATTGAAAATATTTTAATGAGAATAGAGACAAAGTGTTATATACACGATATACGGAAAGTGTTATAGGCGGTTAAAGCTATTGATTTTCTCTTTTTCCCAAATCGATGCAAATCCTCAGTAATTATAGCGAATAGACTTATAGACTCATGATGGAAGTTACATATATCTGTACCCATATACACCTTTTCGTGGTAAATAAATGAGTCGCATACAACCTTTCATATCACACTGCTTAACCATATCTCTTACTTCAATTTTGTTTTTTAAACATAAAAACACCAATGGATTTCTATAGGCTATTTTGCTTTATATGTTATTTGTTCGTATATTGAAGTTTTATTGACTGTTTTATGTCAAAAGTATATATTACGGATGAGTTATAATTCTTCCGGCTGAGTTATAAGACCTTGACGGCTGTTTATTGAAGTAATGTACATGATGAGTTATGAAAATAAATATATTTAATAATTATGTTAAAATAAAAACGTCGCATCCGAATAAAATATAACTAATTCATTTGACGATGATGTATATGAGAAAATTGAAATCATATTAGAAAGATATATTTGTAAAACTTCATTATTGTCAAAATAATAACCCGATTAAATAAAAATTGATTATTACAGTAAATAATAATGAGAATATTGACTAAATTGGAAACACGATTCACGAAAAGGTAATATATGCACTTCCAAAGTTCTTAATTTTTTCTCTTCCCAAGCGAAGCATCCGAAACGTCGTGTCGTTCTAGAAGCGACTTTTTCGCACTCTACATAATTACTTCTGATTTTTTCTCTCTTTCGTGCACCTAACCCTTTTACAAACCTATTTTCGTTTCAGGCAATACATCAACTGTGGTAAATGGACGCATCCGGTTCCGGTTCTGGTTCCAAGAAGAGCAAGTCTGTTGCAGATGATTATCGTGTGAAGGTGATGAGCGGAGCACAAATGTTGAAAAAGGTAATCGATATCATAAAGGCCATAATTAGAGAGAGAGAAGAAGCACACGAGTTGGATAAAAAATTCATCCAGAAGCTAGCGGAACGAAATATGTTAGAGAGAGTGAAGAAGCCTGGATTTAACATCGACGAAGAGATCCGTATGGTGGACGAGGAGTACAATATGGCGGGTATGGCGATGGGCGCATTCAAGGTGACAGAGTTCGATTGGGATGAATTTGGGGTCTCGGAGGATACGAGCTCAGATGATGAATGAAGAACGCTATTACGTAGTTTAGGTCATGTTCGTTTTTTAATCTGGATGCACTATTGTTTGTTTTTGAATTTATCAAAAAATCTGAATGCAAATTATCATTGATGACAAAAAAATGTTTCAATTAATTTTTTATTTATAGTTATACTAGTACAAAATATAAAAAAATTAAAATAATTAAATATCAAGTTTAGATTTATAATTTTAATAAAAATATAAATTTTAATAATTGTAATATCAAAATTTTGGCGAAAAAATGGATTTACAGATTTAAAAGAAAAATGCGGAATTATGGTTTGGCGGAAAAATACAGATTTGTCGTTTTCGCGGAAAAACATAGATTTGTGGTTTTAGCGGGAAAATGCGGATTTGCAGTTTTGCGGGAAAACGCAGATTGCGGTTTTGGCAGGAAAAATACGGATTCACAGTCTTGGTGAGAAAAACATGGACTTACGTTTTTGACAGAAAAATACATATTAGCGGTTTTGGCATAAAATGTGAATCTGCGGTTTTGCAAAAAAAAATAGGAATTTATGATTTTTGCGGGAAACACGAATTTGCGATTTAGATTGAAAACGTGGATTTACGATTTTTGCGGAAAAATGTGGATTTGCGATTTTGGTGGAAAACCCGAATTTACAGTTTTTGCGGGATAATGCAGATTTGCAGTTTTGACGGAAAATTATTATTTTTTGGAATTTATTATTTTCTATTTTTTTAAAAAAATACATATTTATTGTTTTAATAAGAAAATAACATTTTGACATGATATGTCACGATTGCAACATGAACATCCCAACAATACTACGCTGGACAAGTCGTTGAATTATGCCCAACTTGATTACATCTTGAACATGCGTGTTGCTTCCTAGGGCGTTTATTTCCAATAGCAGCTTCCAACGATGATTTAATCCTAATTTTCTTGGGCCTTCCTGGCGGGTTTACAACAATCGGAGGTAGGCACGGTTGGTTAATTATAGGTTGAGGAACAGGTATCGCCGTATCTGAAGGCATGATTGGATCAGCGTATGCTCTAACCAAATGGCCAGTCGTGTAGTGAGGACTGCACAGGCTTATACGAGACACACCCATATGCTCTGCAGCTGCGATTGCATGGATGCATGGTATTTTTTCGTGGTTGAAACGACGGCAAGTGCAGCTATTTGTATGCACATTTACAACCTCCACCAAAGTATGAGTTCCATTTGTGACCTCTACACGTGAAGCATCAATCGGTTGTACATCCAAAAGTCTTGCTGCGGAGACACGGCGCTAGTAGAGAAAAAATAAACAAATGACGTTAAGGCTGATTTATGAAAATAATGTCTGACTTATGTAAACGATTACAGCTGAGTTACCTGTAACAGTTTTTCAACACCGCGTGAGAGCGTTGTGTGCTGCGAGTTTGCATCCTCTCTGCGTTCAGCAAACCATCTAGTCATCATAAGCCGAATCGCTTCTAACAGTCGAACTATGGGAAGACTTCTAGCACCTGACAGTGCATTGTTCATTGATTCCGCTATATTCGAAGTCATTAAATTGTATCTGTTACCCGGGAAATGAACACGCACCCACAGTTTGACATCAGCTCTTTGGAGGTATCCATGCAGTTCAGGATGTGTCTCTGCAATTTCATTGAACGCAGCATTGAACTCAGCAGTCCTAAAACACCTTGCCGCCTGTTTCACCAGACGGAACATATGTTTTCCTTTGAATTTCACCACAATATTCTTATACAGATGGTAAGTGCAAATTCCACGAGAAGCCGACGGATACACCTCGCCAATTGCTTTCCCTATTGACTTATGTCTGTCCGATATTATAGCAAGATTCCGGTCGTCAGGAATAACAACTTTGAGTTGCGTAAAAAACCACCGCCAAGACTCATCATTTTCGGTGTCAACAACACCGAAAGCTATCGGGAAAATCTGAAAATTACCATCCTGAGCTAGCGCTGTTAGGAGCGTCCCTTTGTAACTACCATGTAGAAACGTACCGTCGACAACAATAACTTTGCGCATGAATTCAAACCCAGCAACACTCGCACCAAAAGAAAGGAACACATATCTGAATCTTGAACACTCATCAATTTGGAGTTTTGCGACTGTACCCGGATTTGCCCGTTTTATCATGTATAGATAAGAAGGCAATTCTTGGAAACTACTCTCAGGAGTCCCCTGATCGAGCAGCCTTGCGTGCCTTAGCGTCCTATATGACTTCCAGTAATCCATCTGTTGAAACCAGCATAGTAATAAATCAGCCGAAATATATACCTAACTCCACCATAAAGTAACTATAAGTCAGCCATATGTATATATAATAAATCCGCCATAATGTAACTATAATACAGCAATAAGTCAACCATAAAACACTATATAAGTCGGCCGCATACAATCTCTTACCTTTATACCAAATATCTTATTTATGAGTACTCCGACGCTTTTAGGTTTAACGGACGGACCAACGTCACCAAGATAGTCTCTGTAGAGATCTCCCAGAATTTTATATGTTGATTGTCGCGATCGACGAGAACGTTCCGTCACAGAACATGTGTGTTCCGAATCGTATATACGAACATAAAAATCTGGCTCATCAACATCCTTTGTAGATGCACGAACTTTCCAAAGACAATCATCCAACCAGCACTTGATAACCACTACATTCTTATTTGATTTTGGTACCCTAAAATCAAATCCATCCCTTACTGCAAGAAGTTTTACTACAAGCTCCAACGCGTCTTTGCTCCTGTATCGTTGTCCTACAGCTAGGTGTAGGGAAGACATCTGCAAACTTAAAGCTTCCGAAGTCCCTTTTGCGCCGGTCGTTACAGCTGCCGAATTCCCTATTGATCCGGTCGTCTCACTCTTGTGAGGACTCTTCTTTGGAGTCAGATTTGGTGAATCCTCGTTTTTTTCCAGCGGCTTGCCGTATACAGTGAAATTTTCGTCATCCGATGACTCACCATCGGAATCGTCGAAAACATCAAATCGGCTTGAAAATTCATCATCTTCTTCTTCGTCGTCTGCTTCTCCGTCAGCTACATTCGCTTTTTCGGCAGCTTCATCTGGTGCTTCGATATTTTCACTATAATCAATGCATACACCATGAAAGCTTGAGTCTAATGTTGAGTCGGGACTGATTTGTCGTTTCATCTTCCCTCTCGATCCGTCTGATGTTGAGTCAGGACTGATTTGTCGTTTCATCTCCCCTCTCGATCCGTCCGTCCGACTAATTTCGCACAGATCCGTAAACTCCGCACAGAGTTGTAGTCTCTCGACTTTGACTAGGCTTATAAAAGATGCCAGCTGCCGATGGTTGGATAAATAAATTGGTGGAGTACCAGGAGACATATTTTTCATAGCCTTGTTCGATAACATGTAGCTCAGCTTTACCCGATGGCTCAACACATTGAGTTCGTAGTCATCGAGAACCAAATTTTCAACCTCGCCTAGCTTTGTTGTCGCATTTAGCTGCACAAATCTAGACCCTCGATGATCGGCGTTAAATACAAATTTGTGTTTCTTTACCCAATTACCCGAGACTACCATTACCGGAACCGAATCCATCATATATAGGAAAAGGGTGAACGAAAATCAAGAAGAAAGAGGAAGAGGATGACGAATTGGATCTCTGTCGATGTAAAGAACAGAGTGAAGGAACAACATATATGAGATTGTAAGAAGACGACGTTTCGTATTTATCTTGATGATGATGACGTGGAAATATGCATCCACGTCACTGATGTCATGTGCAAGTCAGCCACCAAACGAACAAGTAAATAAATTGTCTTAAAACAGCCATCAAAAAATATTAAATCAGCCGTAACATGAATGCTATTTCAGTAATTAATAAAGGAAAAATCCGCTGCCAAATTCAGCCGTTTCATGTCGTAACTCAGACCAAAAAACTTTAACTCAGCCGTGACGTAAGTAAGTCAGCCGTCAAAGCATACTATGGTAGTAATTAATCTTTCACTAATAAGTCAGTCGTAAACTGGCCGAGTTTTCATTAATAACGTAAGTCAGCCGTTAGGAAGAGAAAACTCAGCCAACCAGCCAAAGTTAACTCAGCGTAACCAGACAATGCCTCAGCGAAATGTTGACAACTCAACCATCTGGATATAAATCAGCCATGATGTATAGCTGGGTTATGTTCGTAAGTCAGCGATGTCCTATAACTCAGACAGATTTTAATAAGTCAGCCGAAACCACTGGATGGGTTATACGTGTAAGTCAGCCGTTTACTAACAACTCAGCCATTTTATTTAAACCAGCCGTAACATAACTTAACTCTGCCGTCATTTGATGTTGCGGCTGAGTTCATTAATACACGTCAGCGGTATCTGATGTGGCAGCGCGTTTTTTCTGAAAAGTAATGGCATTCCTTGTAATTACGTTTTTTCTATTAACATGTAACAGGGGCACGCTGGGTATGAAAAATATGGGCGAAGTATGACAGTAATAAAAAAAAATTTGGATGGTTCCCATCATATTACAAAATTTGTAGCCCATGTGAATAAGAGTCCCTTACTTTTTACAACAAAAAATTTAAAAGAACTTGATCAAACATATATTTCACATATTTCTATTCTACACATGGCTCCTTTACTAGAGAGTGTTTACAATGTTTCCGGTAAGAGTGTACACCTAGACATTGGTGATTTATCGTTCGATATTGACAATAAGAAGTCTGCCACTATCGGTCGTCCTCTTCCTACTGAAGCGTACATGACGATTTATAAAATTCATGAAGAGGATCAAGGATATCTGCTGAAGTATGTCGATCCCAATATCAAGATTAATGATCCTCTTGGGAAGAAGAATGGTGTGGCAGATTCCGCGATCCTTGCAATGCATTCTAATATAAATATTCGTATTACCATATTCGAAGATGAAATGCAAATAGAAGGTGATGGTCAATTTTTAGGGATATATCAGTCAAGTGCATCTCCAATATATTACAAGTCTGTTGTTGCAAGCCATATTATCCCCCAAGGAGGTATCAAAGTTAGCGGAGGGAGGAATGCACAAGGAGATGGAGATGCGAAAGGCTCAGTCGCATAAGATGTCCCGATGAAATGCACCAGCAAGACTACGTCATTTGACCAAGTCACCTTATCCTTTTTATTTAAGTTTTAGCAAATAATACAGTGGATTTATGCTCCTATCTTTTAGGGCACATCCATGTTTTTTTTTTCTGTTTCGTGTGCTTCATCAAACGATCATATTAGTGATTCAATTTTCCCATATTCTACAGTGATTTCTGTTCAATTGAAGTTAGTTCAGGATGCGAAGAAGTTGCTTGACAATACATTAGAACATTGAAGTGCCTTATAATGTAAAAAATTAATCAAAACCATGTATGTAATTTGAAATTGCTGGATTTAAGGCTTAAATAGAATATAAAATAATTGTCTTTGTACTGTCATGCATAAAAGTAAAATTTGTTCAAACTAACCTTCTTGGTACGGTTGTGGAAATTGGCTTGAATCTACTTGTTATAGTGACCCAAGACGCCAATATATGAGTGTCCGATCACGTTTTCACAGCCAAAACGGTCCTGAAACCTGGAACCAAATTATATGTCTTCTTTGAATGTGCAAGTATAACAATTTTTTAAAATAATGTTATAAGAGTTCAATGAAGAATTGGAAAGGATTTCAAACTACAGCAATAAAATTCTAAGAGCATTACAGATGGCTTTCAAATAGGAAAGAACTAATCACAAAAAAAAACTAACATTTGAATCGTTATTTTTTTATATCATTATCTATTACTTCTTTTTGCAAATTACAAGATAAACATGTCATATTGTACACCAAAATTAACAAAATATGCCCTATTTACCTTAAATAAGAAATAATTAGTAAACTCTACATAGACGAAGGAATGGAGTTGTTATTGGATTTTTTTTGGATAAATATTTAGGTGTGATAAGTAGTTTTGATATATATGATCTGCACTCGGTTGATATTTCAGCCAATTATATCCCCAATGTGATAGCAAAGAGTGAGACCTATGAAATAAGACAGTTTCAATTCTATATGGCTTTAAAGGTTTCTAAACTGAAAACAGATGGTTTCAATTCTATATGTGTTTGGAAGGGTTAGATTAGGGGTTTGATCTCGATTATACCAATTACTATTAAATAAATATAGTTTTTAGAAACAAAGTGAAAAGGCTGTCCAAAGTGGATTGATTTTGGTAAATAACTAATTAGAAAATGAATCTCGATATTAACTATTAAAGGTTTTTACCAAATTTGAACCACTATAGTAGGGGAAGGCAAAGGTGAATGAAAAAATCAAGTTAGTAAACCGATTTAATATGAGTTACAAAACTATAGCTAAGACTTTTTTTGGGGATAAATATTATATATTAGTTTAATTTAATCTTTTAGGACAATTAGTCAATAGTTTCTGTGAATCTTATAACACCATATTGCTCTTTTGAGCCAGTCCTAAATGAATATTGACATGTGCTACAATGACCTAAATATAAAAATGGATAATGCCACTCAATCATAATCCTTCACAGCTACCCAGTATGGCAATACTAAGCAGAATAGATCATCAAATTGGTTTTGTATCTGGAAATACTTTACCAAACCGGCCATCTTATCGCATGAATCAGAAAAAAAAACCAATGAACTTGTTGTGCAAGTGCAAGAGCTCCTGGAAAAAAATATATGTGTGAGAAAGACTCGTTGAAAATTTCCTATAAAAAACCATTAAATTTCCTATAAAAGACCAAAATAACCTTCTTTAGCTATTCTTATTTACAAATATTGATGGTTTCATTTTCTACTTTGAACACCTATTATAATCTTCACTCAAATAATATTTGTGGTTGAAATATGAAGCCTCGTAGTTATTATTTACTAGAATTATAGTAGAAATGGTTTTAGTTACTCTCCTTTTAAAATATCTGTTTGCATTATATATATAGACCAATGAACAGATATGCTAATTGAACTTTTAAATATGTAAAGGTAGACTAATAATGTATTATGATATTTGCTTTCCCCTTTCTGAAATCAAATAGAAAGGATGTAAGACTTTTGTAAGAATTATTGTTAGAATAAGACTTTGGCAGAAAGTGTTATTTATAAGACTTTCACATGAAATATTTATAAAATAAGATTTTAGGATGTAATAATTAATCTGCCGCTGGAGATTTTTATTATTATTAATTTTGTTTTTAAAGGATTTTGTGATCTTTGATTAAAGAAAATAATTTTTGTTCATATATCTACCAAGAATAAAATTACTCATTTGTTCTGCAACTATCATCAACTATCTCTTCATATTTTGTTAGATTTTGTTTGAGATCAATTTTGCTTGTTAGGCTGGTAAATTTATAATCTAGCTTTCAAATAGGAAGAACTAATCAAAAAAAAAAAAACTAACCTTTGAATCGTTATTTTTTATATCATTATTTCTTACTTCTTTTGCAAGTTACAAGATAAACATGTCATAATGTACACCAAAATTAACAAAAT
>FNXX01000451.1:0-10372 GCA_900108845.1 Iljinskaea planisiliqua
AAAACCTGTATGATGGACTGTCGGGATGGACTGATGGGGCGAAAATCAAGTTTTCACGATGAAAACCTGTCTGATGGACAGTCGGGATGGACTGACAGGGCGAAAATCAGGTTTTCAATGAAAACCTGTCTGATGGACTGTCGAGATGGACTGACGAGGCAAAAATTTGGTTTTCGCGATGAAAACCAGTCTGATGGACTGTCGGGATGGACTGGCGGGGCGAAAATCAGGTTTTCGGGAGGAAAACCTGTCTGATGGACTGTCCAGATGGACTGTCTGGAGGACGGTGAACGAAATCAGGTTTTCGCGACGAAAACCTTTCTGATGGACTGTCAGGATTGACTGACAGAGTGAAAATCAGGTTTTCCCATGAAAACCTGTCTGATGGATTGTCAGGATGGAACTGACGGGGCGAAAATCAAGTTTTCCGATGAAAACCTGTCTGCTGGACTGTCGGGGTGGACTGGCAGGGCGAAAATCATGTTTTCGGGATGAAAACCTGTCTGATGGACTGTCGGATGGACTGGGTGGACAAAAATCAGGTTTTCGCGATGAAAACCTTCTGATGGACTGTCGGTGGACTGACGGGCGAAAATCAGGTTTTTACAATGAAAACCTGTCTGATGGACTGTCGGGATGGACTGACAGTGGCGAAAATCGGGTTTTCGGGATGAAAACCAGTCTGATGGACTGTCTGGAATGACTAGGCTTACGAATATCAGGTTTTCGCGATGAAAACCTGTCTGATGGACTCGGGATGGACGGACTGGGCGAAAATCAGGTTTTCCCGATGAAAACTGTCTGATGGACAATCGGGATGGACTGATGGGGCGAAAATCAGATTTTCCCCGATGAAAAACCTGTCTGATGGACTGTCGGGATGGACTGACGGGCGAAAATCAGGTTTTCAACAAGGAAAACCAGTCTGATGGACTGTCGGATGGACTGACGGGGCGAAAATCAAATTTTCGCGATGAAAACCTGTCTGACGGACTATCGGGATGGTTTGGGTGGACGAAAATCAGGTTTTCGCGATGAAAACCAGTATGTTGGACTGTCGGGATGGACTGGGTGGAGGAAAATCAGGTTTTCGAGGTGAAAATATGTCTGATGGACTGACGGGGCGAAAATCAGGTTTTCGCATGAAAACCTGTCTGATAGACTGTCGGGATGGACTGGCGGGGCGAAATCAATGTTTTCGGGTGAAAACCTGTCTGATGGACTGTCCGGATGGACTGGGTGGACGAAAATCAGGTTTTTCCGATGAAAACCTTTTTGATGGACTGTCGGGATGGACTGACGAGCGAAAATCAGGTTTTCCCGATGAAAACCTGTCTGATGGACTGTCAGGATGGACTGACGGGCGAAAATCAGTTTTCGCGATGAAAACCTGTCTGATGGACTGTCGGGATGGACTGGGTGGACGAAAATCAGGTTTTCGCATTGAAAACCTGTCTGAAAGACTGTCGGGATGGACTGACGGGGCGAAAAATCAGGTTTTCGCGATGAAAACCTGTCTGATGGACAGTCGGGATGGACTGACGGGGCGAAAATCAGGTTTTCAATGAAAACCTGTATGATGGACTGTCGGGATGGACTGACGGGGCGAAAATCAAGTTTTCACGATGAAAACCTGTCTGATGGACAGTCGGGATGGACTGACAGGGCGAAAATCAGGTTTTCAATGAAAACCTGTCTGATGGACTGTCGAGATGGACTGACGAGGCGAAAATTTGGTTTTCGCCGAAGAAAACCAGTCTGATGGACTGTCGGGATGGACTGGCGGGGCGAAAATCAGATTTTCGGGAGGAAAACCTGTCTGATGGACTGTCCGGATGGACTGTCTGGATGGACTTGGTGAACGAAAATCAGGTTTTCGCGACGAAAAACCTTTCTGATGGACTGTCAGGATTGACTGACAGAGCGAAAATCAGGTTTTTCCCCAATGAAAACCTGTCTGATGGATTGTCAGGATGGACTGACGGGGCGAAAATCAAGTTTTCGCGATGAAAACCTGTCTGTTGGACTGTCGGGGTGGACTGGCAGGGCGAAAATCATGTTTTCGGGATTGAAAACCTGTCTGATGGACTGTCCGGATGGACTGGGTGGACAAAAATCAGGTTTTCGCGATGAAAACCTTTCTGATGGACTGTCGGGTGGACTGACGGGGCGAAAATCAGGTTTTCGCGATGAAAACCTGTCTGATGGACAGTCGGGATGGACTGACGGGGCGAAAATCAGGTTTTCATTGAAAACCTGTATGATGGACTGTCGGGATGGACTGATGGGGCGAAAATCATGTTTTCACGATGAAAACCTGTCTGATGGACAGTCGGGATGGACTGACAGGTCGAAAATGAAAATCAAGTTTTCACCATGAAAACCTGTCTGATGGACAGTCGGGATGGACTGACAGGGCGAAAATCAGGTTTTCCAATGAAAACCTGTCTGATTGACTGTCGAGATGGACTGACGAGGCAAAAATTTGGTTTTCGCGATGAAAACCAGTCTGATGGACTGTCGGGATGGACTGGCGGGGCGAAAATCAGGTTTTCGGGAGGAAAACCTGTCTGATGGACTGTCCAGATGGACTGTGTGGATGGACTTGGTGAACGAAAATCAGGTTTTCGCGACGAAAACCTTTCTGATGGACTGTCAGGATTGACTGACAGAGCGAAAATCAGGTTTTCCCCGATGAAAACCTGTCTGATGGATTGTCAGGATGGACTGACGGGGCGAAAATAAAGTTTTCGCGATGAAAACCTGTCTGCTGGACTGTCGGGGTGGACTGGCAGGGCGAAAATCATGTTTTCGGGATGAAAACCTGTCTGATGGACTGTCCGGATGGACTGGGTGGACAAAATCAGGTTTTCGCGTTGAAAACCTTTCTGATGGACTGTCGGGTGGACTGACGGGGCGAAAATCAGGTTTTACCAGATGAAAACCTGTCTGATGGACTGTCGGGATGGACTGACAGTGCGAAAATTGGGTTTTCGGGATGAAAACCAGTCTGATGGACTGTCTGGAATGACTAGGCTTACGAATATCAGGTTTTCGCGATGAAAACCTGTCTGATGGACTATCGGGATGGACGGACTGGGCGAAAATCAGTATGTTGGACTGTCGGGATGGACTGGGTGGAGGAAAATCAGGTTTTCGCGGTGAAAATATGTCTGATGGACTGTCGGGATAACCTAACGGGGAGAAAATCAGGTTTTCGGGATGACAACCTGTCTGATGGACTGACGGTGCAAAAATCAGGTTTTCCCCGATCAAAACCTGTCTGATGGACTGTCGGGATGGACTGACGGGGCTAAAATCAGGTTTTCGCGATGAAAACCTGTCTGATGGACAGTCGGGATGGACTGACGGGGCGAAAATCAGGTTTTCAATGAAAACTTATTGAAAACCTGTCTGATAGACTGTCGGGATGGACTGACGGGGCGAAAATCAAGTTTTCAGGATGAAAACCTGTCTGATGGACAGTCGGGATGGACTGACAGGGCGAAACTAAGGTTTTCAATGAAAACCTGTCTGATGGACTGTCCGGATTGACTGGGTTGACGAAACTCGGGTTTTCGCGATGAAAACCTGTCTGATGGACTGTCGGGATGGACTGACGGGGCGAAAATCAGGTTTTCGCGATGAAAACCAGTCTGATAGACTGTCGGGATGGACTGGCGGGGCGAATATAGTGTTTTCGGGATGAAAACCTGTCTGATGGACTGTCCGGATGGACTGGGTGGACGAAAATCAGGTTTTCGCGATGAAAAACCTTTTTGATGGAGTGTCGGGATGGACTGACCGAGCGAAAATCAGGTTTTCCCCGATGAAAACCTGTCTGATGGACTGTCAGGATGGACTGACGGGGCGAAAATCAAGTTTTCGCGATGAAAACCTGTCTGATGGACTGTCGGGATGGACTGGGTGGACGAAAATCAGGTTTTCGCATTGAAAACCTGTCTGAAAGACTGTCGGGATGGACTGACGGGGCCGAAAATCAGGTTTTCGCGATGAAAACCTGTCTGATGGACAGTCGGGATGGACTGACGGGGCGAAAATCAGGTTTTCAATGAAAACCTGTATGATGGACTGTCGGGATGGACTGACGGGGCGAAAATCAAGTTTTCACGATGAAAACCTGTCTGATGGACAGTCGGGATGGACTGACAGGACGAAAATCAGGTTTTCAATGAAAACCTGTCTGATGGACTGTCGAGATGGTCTGACGAGGCGAAAATTTGGTTTTCGTGAAGAAAACCAGTCTGATGGACTGTCGGGATGGACTGGCGGGGCGAAAATCAGATTTTCGGGAGGAAAACCTGTCTGATGGACTGTCCGGATAGACTGTCTGGATGGACTTGGTGAACGAAAATCAGGTTTTCGCGACGAAAACCTTTCTGATGGACTGTCAGGATTGACTGACAGAGCGAAAAATCAGGTTTTCCCCGATGAAAACCAGTCTGATGGACTGTCAGGATGGACTGACGGGGCGAAAATCAAGTTTTCGCGATGAAAACCTGTCTGCTGGACTGTCGGGGTGGACTGGCAGGGCGAAAATCATGTTTTCGGGATGAAAACCTGTCTGATGGACTGTCCGGATGGACAGGGTGGACAAAAATCAGGTTTTCGCGATGAAAACCTTTCTGATGGACTGTCGGGTGGACTGACGGGGCGAAAATCAGGTTTTACCAGATGAAAACCTGTCTGATGGACTGTCGGGATGGACTGACAGGGCGAAAATTGGGTTTTCGGGATGAAAACCAGTCTGATGAACTGTCTGGAATGACTAGGCTTACGAATATCAGGTTTTCGCGATGAAAACCTGTCTGATGGACTATCGGGATGGACGGACTGGGCGAAAATCAGGTTTTCCCCCGACGAAAAACCTGTCTGATGGACAATCGGGATGGACTGATGGGGCGAAAATCAGATTTTCCCCGATGAAAACCTGTCTGATGGACTGTCGGGATGGACTGACGGGGCGAAAATCAGGTTTTCGCGAGGAAAACCAGTTTGATGGACTGTCGGGATGGACTGGCGGGGCAAAATCAAATTTTTCGCGATGTAAACCTGTCTGACGGACTATCGAGATGGTTTGGGTGGAGGAAAATCAGGTTTTCGCGGTGAAAATATGTCTGATGGACTGTCGGGATAACCTAACGGGGAGAAAATCAGGTTTTCGGGATGACAACCTGTCTGATGGACTGACGGTGCAAAAATCAGGTTTTCCCCGATCAAAACCTGTCTGATGGACTGTCGGGATGGACTGACGGGGCTAAAATCAGGTTTTCGCGATGAAAACCTGTCTGATGGACAGTCGGGATGGACTGACGGGGCGAAAATCAGGTTTTCAATGAAAACTTATTGAAAACCTGTCTGATAGACTGTCGGGATGGACTGACGGGGCGAAAATCAAGTTTTCAGGATGAAAACCTGTCTGATGCGACAGTCGGGAATGGACTGACAGGGCGAAACTAAGGTTTTTCAATGAAAACCTGTCTGATGGACTGTCCGGGATTGACTGGGTTGACGAAAACTCGGGTTTTCGCGATGAAACCTGTCTGATGGACTGTCGGGATGGACTGACGGGGCGAAAATCAGGTTTTCGCGATGAAAACCAGTCTGATAGACTGTCGGGATGGACTGGCGGGGCGAATATAGTGTTTTCGGGATGAAAACCTGTCTGATGGACTGTCCGGATGGACTGGGTGGACGAAAATCAGGTTTTCGCGATGAAAACCTTTTTGATGGAGTGTCGGGATGGACTGACCGAGCGAAAATCAGGTTTTCCCCGATGAAAACCTGTCTGATGGACTGTCAGGATGGACTGACGGGGCGAAAATCAAGTTTTCGCGATGAAAACCTGTCTGATGGACTGTCGGGATGGACTGGGTGGACGAAAATCAGGTTTTCGCATTGAAAACCTGTTCTCTGAACATGGACCTGTCGGGATGGACTGACGGGGCGAAAATCAGGTTTTCAATGAAAACCTGTATGATGGACTGTCGGGATGGACTGACGGGGCGAAAATCAAGTTTTCACGATGAAAAACCTGTCTGATGGACAGTCGGGATGGACTGACAGGGCGAAAATCAGGTTTTCAATGAAAACCTGTCTGATGGACTGTCGAGATGGACTGACGAGGCGAAAATTTGGTTTTCGCGATGAAAACCAGTCTGATGGACTGTCGGGATGGACTGGCGGGGCGAAAATCAGTTTTCGGGAGGAAAACCTGTCTGATGGACTGTCCGATAGACTGTCTGGATGGACTTGGTGAACGAAAATCAGGTTTTCGCGACGAAAACCTTTCTGATGGACTGTCAGGATTGACTGACAGAGCGAAAATCAGGTTTTCCCCGATGAAAACCAGTCTGATGGACTGTCAGGATGGACTGACGGGGCGAAAATCAAGTTTTCGCGATGAAAACCTGTCTGCTGGACTGTCGGGGTGGACTGGCAGGGCGAAAATCATGTTTTCGGGATGAAAACCTGTCTGATGGACTGTCCGGATGGACTGGGTGGACAAAAATCAGGTTTTCGCGATGAAAACCTTTCTGATGGACTGTCGGGTGGACTGACGGGGCGAAAATCAGGTTTTACCAGATGAAAACCTGTCTGATGGACTGTCGGGATGGACTGACAGGGCGAAAATCGGGTTTTCGGGATGAAAACCAGTCTGATGGACTGTCTGGAATGACTAGGCTTACGAATATCAGGTTTTCGCGATGAAAACCTGTCTGATGGACTATCGGAATGGACGGACTGGGCGAAAATCAGGTTTTCCCCGACGAAAACCTGTCTGATGGACAATCGGGATGGACTGATGGAGCGAAAATCAGATTTTCCCCGATGAAAACCTGTCTGATGGACTGTCGGGATGGACTGACGGGGCGAAAATCAGGTTTTCGCGAGGAAAACCAGTCTGATGGACTGTCGGGATGGACTGACGGGGCGAAAATCAAATTTTCGCGATGAAAACCTGTCTGACGGACTATCGGGATGGTTTGGGTGGACGAAAATCAGGGTTTTCGCGATGAAAACCAGTATGTTGGGGACTGTCCGGGATGGACTGACGGGGCGAAAAACTAGTTTTCACGATGAAAACCTCTCTGATGGACAGTCGGGATGGACTGACAGGGCGAAAACCAGGTTTTCATTGAAAACCTGTCTGATGGACTGTCCGGATGGACTGGGTGGACGAAAATCGGGTTTTCGCGATGAAAACCTGTCTGAAGGACTGTCGGGATGGACTGACGGGGCGAAAATCAGGTTTTCAATGAAAACCTGTCTGATAGACTGTCGGGATGGACTGACGGGGCGAAAATCAGGTTTTCGCGAGGAAAACCAGTCTAATGGACTGTCGGGATGGACTGACGGGGCGAAAATCAAATTTTTGCGATGAAAACTTGTCTGACGGACTGTCGGGATGGTTTGGGTGGACGAAAATCAGGTTTTCGCGATGAAAACCAGTATGTTGGACTGTCGGGATGGACTGGGTGGAGGAAAATCAGGTTTTCGCGGTGAAAATATGTCTGATGGACTGTCGGGATCAACTAACGGGGAGAAAATCAGGTTTTCGGGATGACAAGCTGTCTGATGACTAACGGTGCAAAAATCAGGTTTTTCGCGATCAAAACCTGTCTGATGGACTGCCGGGATGGACGACGGGCTAAAATCAGGTTTTCGCGATGAAAACCTTTCTGATGGACTGTCGGGATGGACTGACGGGGCAAAAATCAGGTTTTCGCGATGAAAACCTGTCTGATGGACAGTCGGGATGGACTGACGGGGCGAAAATCAGGTTTTCAATGTAAACCTGTCTGATATACTGTCGGGATGGACTGACGGGGCGAAAATCAAGTTTTCACGATGAAAACCTGTCTGATGGACAGTCGGGAGGGACTGACAGGGCGAAAATCAGGTTTTCAATGAAAACCTGTCTGATGGACTGTCCGGATGGACTGGGTGGACGAAAATCGGGTTTTCGCGATGAAAAACCTGATTTTCGTCCACCCAGTCCATCCGGACAGTCTATCAGACAGGTTTTCAGCCCGAAAACCTGTCTGATAGACTGTCCGGATGGACTGGGTGGACGAAAATCAGGTTTTCGCGATGAAAACCTTTTTGGAGTGTCGGGATGGACTGACCAAGCGTAAATCAGGTTTTCCCCGATGAAAACCTGTCTGATGGACTGTCAGGATGGACTGACGGGGCGAAAATCAAGTTTTCACGATGAAAACCTCTCTGACGGACTGTCGGGATGGACTGGGTGGACGAAAATCTGGTTTTCGCATTGAAAACCTGTCTGATGGACTGTCGGGATGGACTGACGGGGCGAAAATCAGGTTTTCGCGATGAAAACCTGTCTGATGGACAGTCGGGATGGACTGACGTGGCGAAAATCAGGTTTTCGCAATGAAAACCTGTCTGATGGACAGTCGGGATGGACTGACGGGGCGAAAATCAGGTTTTCAATGAAAACCTGTCTGATAGACTGTCGGGATGGACTGACGGGGCGAAAATCAAGTTTTCAAGATGAAAACCTGTCTGATGGACAGTCAGGATGGACTGACAGGGCGAAAATCAGGTTTTCAATGAAAACCTGTCTGATGGACTGTCCGGATGGACTGGCTGGACGAAAATCGGGTTTTCGCGATGAAAACATGTCTGATGGACTGTCGGGATGGACTGACGGGCGAAAATCAGGTTTTCGCGATGAAAACCAGTCTGATGGACTGTCAGGATGGACTGGCGGTGCGAAAATCAGGTTTTCGGGATGAAAACCTGGCTGATGTACTGTCCGGATGGACTGGGTGGACGAAAATCAGGTTTTCGCGATGAAAACCTTTTTGATGGAGTGTCGGGACGGACTGTCGGGATGGACTGACCGAGCGAAAATCAGGTTTTCCCCGATGAAAACCTGGCTGATGGACTTTCAGGATGGACTGACGGGGCAACAATCAAGTTTTCGCGATGAAAACCTGTCTGATGGACAGTCGGGATGGACTGGGTGGACGAAAATCTGGTTTTCGCATTGAAAACCTGTCTGATGGACTGTCGGGATGGACTGACGGGGCGAAAATCAGGTTTTCGCAATGAAAACCTGTCTGATGGACAGTCGGGATGGACTGACGGGGCGAAAATCAGGTTATCAATGAAAACCTGTATGATGGACTGTCGGGAAGGACTGACGGGGCGAAAATCAAGTTTTCACGATGAAAACCTGTCTGATAGACAGTCGGGATGGACTGACAGGGTGAAAATCAGGTTTTCAATGAAAACCTGTCTGATGGACTGTCGGGATGGACTGACGAGGCGAAAATTTGGTTCTTGCGATGAAAACCAGTCTGGTGGACTGTCAGGATGGACTGGCGGGGCGAAAATCAGGTTTTCGGGAGGAAAACCTGTCTGATGGACTGTCCGGATAGACTGTCTGGATGGACTTGGTGGACGAAAATCAGGTTTTCGCGACGAAAACCTTTCTGATGGACTGTCAGGATTGACTGACAGAGCGAAAATCAGGTATTCCCCGATGAAAACCAGTCTGATGGACTGTCAGGATGGACTGACGGGGCGAAAATCAAGTTTTCGCGATGAAAACCTGTCTGCTGGACTGTCGGGGTGGACTGGCAGGGCGAAAATCATGTTTTCGGGATGAAAACCTGTCTGATGGACTGTCCGGATGGACTGCGTGGACAAAAATCAGGTTTTCGCGATGAAAACCTTTCTGATGGACTGTCGGGTGGACTGACGGGGCGAAAATCAGGTTTTACCAGATGAAAACCTGTCTGATGGACTGTCGGGATGGACTGACGGGGCGAAAATCAGGTTTTAGCGAGGAAAACCAGTCTGATGGACTGTCGGGATGGACTGACGGGGAAAATCAAATTTTCGCGATGAAAACCTGTCTGACGGACTATCGGGATAGTTTGGGTGGACGAAAATCAGGTTTTCGCGATGAAAACCAGTATGTTGGACTGTCGGGATGGACTGGGTGGAGGAAAATCAGGTTTTCGCGGTGAAAATATGTCTGATGGACTGTCGGGATAACCTAACGGGGAGAAAATCAGGTTTTCGGATGACAACCTGTCTGATGGTCTGACGGTGCAAAAATCAGGTTTTCCCCGATCAAAACCTGTCTGATGGACTGTTGGGATGGACTGACGGGGCTAAAATCAGGTTTTCGCGATGAAAACCTGTCTGATGGACAGTCGGGATGGACTGACGGGGCGAAAATCAGGTTTTCGCGATGAAAACCTGTTTGATGGACAGTCGGCGATGGACTGACGGGGCGAAAATCAGGTTTTCAATGAAAACCTGTCTGATAGACTGTCGGATGGACTGACGGGGCGAAAATCAGGTTTCAATG